>NNCF01131370.1:545170-556477 GCA_002313205.1 Laupala kohalensis | reverse complement strand
ATCGATTCCTGCCCCGTCACCATTTTCACCTGGCGGAAAGTTATCACAGGTACTACAGAGTTTTGGGGATTAAATTAGATTATGGTCCTCCATTAATTTTTAAATTTTGGCAATAATTTGAAATAAAAGAGCTTTGTAGCACGGTCTCTTTTATGAAGAACATATGTTTTTTGTATTTCTTTAAGGACAAAAACTGTCACTTAACGCAGCCTTAGTGCTACTTCGATAAAAATGTTATCAGAAGAATGAGAAGAAGACACACAGATTAACTTATTTATTTGTTTTGTAGTAAAAGTATAATGGGAAAATTATCAGCATTATTTATTATTATTATTGCATTATGGTTTAATAACGAAAAGTAGCTAGATTGCTTAATGAGCAACGTGGGTAACTTTCATCTCAGTGAAGCTCGATCACCCAAATATGACATCATTTTTCGAAACATTGATTCTCCAACTTTAATATGCTGGTTTTGGAGGTACTAACGAATGTATTTCTTTCTTAAAATACAATAAGTTTCAATTAAAAATACAATACAAAATAAACTTTTGCAACGAAAGAAGGCGACCAGAATAAACGGGTGATTCCACTGCCGTTAGTACTTCGTCCAGGTCCAGATCACACATTAGAAGTACGAAAACCAAATAATCAAGAAGTTGAATATATTTTCAACATTTGAGACAAATTTTCTATCATATTCGTAGTGACATCTGTTATNGTACGAAAACCAAATAATCAAGAAGTTGAATATATTTTCAACATTTGAGACAAATTTTCTATCATATTCGTAGTGTCATCTGTTATAAGCAGCAACAGATACAACGTAAACCATTAGAATATTACTACTAACTTCTTCGCAAGGAGTCACTGTGGTTCTCTGAGTAGTACGCTGCGAGTACGTCTGGGGTTTGGTGTCATGAGACTTTTTCTCATTCCACGTCATCCGTTCTTACTCCTAGGCCTACTCTACTGCTATAAAATGAATACCGGTTATGCCGTTAAGGTAGCCACAACTCCTTCCCCTCGCCTGGAAGATAAGAAGTCGCGGAGGTTCCTCTCAGGGTGGGGGCAGAGTTAGGAGGAGGTTGGGATTAAACAATTACTAAGTGTTACAGGAAAATACGTGAAAATGTTACATTAACGTCAGTATCGCATTATCGGTAAATATATCCAGAAAAAGTGGAGATGAGCCATTGATACAAATTTGGAAAGATTTACAAAGATGTGCACGGGAATTGCTAAGCGGGCTTGCTAAGTAATGTCTGGTTGGTCCATACGACTTTCTACAACAAGTTTTCTAGTTAAAGTTTATTGCAATCGTTCTGACATTTGCAGAAGATTTCAATGTACAGACTAAAGAAGTTAAATTTCAGCTAAGAATTTTACGTTCGTTGTTTTTAATAATATAAATTAATATATTTTTTTGTATTTTGTGTAAATTCATTGATGAAACTCGCAGACTTCACAGGTCGACTCTTCAAACCACACTTAGAGATGTTTTTGTGGTTCTTTTTAAGTATTATTTTGCCAACAAGGCTGACGTTTCATTTCCTCCCAACTTTGCTGATATCGCTTGGCCAAGTTTACCACTGTCTTTCTCTCGGCGTTTAGGAGAAGCAGTGGTAGCGATTGGGAATAAAAAAGGGGGAGGGGGCAAAAAAATTAATAATTTTCATTTACATGACATTTTCTGCATATTTCCGCTAAGTACGACTTAAGTAATGAAATAAATAGAAGGAATGAGAATTGGAGATTACCACATCAAGGATAGTGTAATTTTTTTAAAATAATACCCAGTTTTAGACGGTTAAAATGAAATTTTTATCTTTCCTTAAAAAGCTGCCCCCTCCTGAAAGCCGATGCCCAGAGCCTCAAGATGCGCAGGAGATAGAAACATTCCGTCTCCGAAGTCGTGGTGGAAGGCCCCCTAACAAGGGCGTAATTGCGCTGACGGCGCTGTGGGAATGGGAGGGGCCGGGCGTCGACCGCGAGACCTTTGACCGCGTGGCGTAACGCAACCAAGGCCTCGACGCGCCGCGTCGCTTCCCGTGAGCCTCCGACATCTACGGCTCCTAAGCGGCGGCAATCGCTAACAATAACCTCTTTGCAGTGGTAGTGGATTTTACTTAGGGGGCACTTTTCGATCTGTTTTTAATGTAAATTTCTATAAATTTAGCGTCGAAAAAGCATTTATAAACTGCGAATGGCCACGTGGAGCACAATTAAGTAATTTACGCACAGGAAGAAAGCATGGAGAGATTTACCATTTCTGCGCCACCTAAAGATAATAATAGAAATATTTAGCTACATAATATAATATCCATAAAAGACTAACAAATTCATATTTAATAGAATACAAAAAATTAAATACATTCAAATTTTTTTAGGGGGTTCTGGAAAATTTGGGAAGTCTGATGCATGTTAAGGGAATTAACAGCATGATAAGAATATAATTATACTATCCACTGCGAATAGGCTTACGTACCAAACACAATTCATTCTTTAACGAAGTGCAAGAAAATAATTAATTTAACTCATTGGGGATTGCGGAAGGGGGGAGGGTTGGATTAGAACCCCTAACCTCCCGCTACTGTCTCTTTGCAGGGACCATCTCGATCGTACACACAAAATTGGGAAAACAGTTATATGTTTTTTAATTGTTTGAATTGAGTATTTTTAAGTGTTTTACTACTTAATTGATTTAGTTGTTCTAAATTTAAGTAGTTGATTAAAGTTGTAGGTATTTGTGTCGTTCAGGAATGGTGGGGGAATAATGAAGGATGTTATAGGTCTTGATAAAGATACAAAACATATCGAAACATGGGCGAGTATGTGTTTTATTACAGACCTATACGCAAAATACTCTTCCCGATATGAATATCGAGCTAAAAAAAAAGATGAAGGTGATGACTTCAAGCATTTTTCATTTTTCTGCAAAGCCTTTCTGTCTGGTTCTAGACTCACCGTCAGAATTCACGTTTGCAGCTATTATATAAACCCAGGCAAAATTAGACAATCTGAGAAAACTGAATTTTAAAAAAATATGAAAATATTGTTCAAAAATAATAATCTACTTAAATAGTTTATCAAAAATCAAATGATAATGAAAAATTAGAAGCAATTCAAAAAACATTTGAAAAATAAGGAGGGGAACATTTTTTCTTCAAAACAAAACTTAAATGGTTTTGTACACAAATTATTCACTTAAATTGATATTTGATATTATATATACGCTAATAACAATTCAATAATTTTATTGTAAATGCAATTTTCAAAATTATTCCTACTCTATTATACTGAATCACTTTACATCAATCACAATTACATCATTTTACTTATTAACCTGACCTCAAACTACAAGAGTCGTAGAGCAGTCTGCAGGACGATAATTCCATTTTTCAGGGCACTGTCCTCATTGAATGATATCTCAATTGAAGAACAAGGTTTAAAATGGAAGCAGCTCTCTTCAAGGATTATCAGATCGAAATAATTATGTGCCCTCAATGACGATCACTTTCACAATACATAGTCAATGAGATTTACTACAGTAAAGGCGTTTATTTTTTTTCTTCGCATAACCCTTTTACACAAACAATTGAACCGTTCTCCCAACCTCTATAAGAAACACAGTATTTTCGATACAAATATATAGTATTTCCTGATGAAGGTGATCAAAAATGTTACATGCACTTACACTCGTTCGAAATTCACAGCTTAGTTTCAAACTCCAAAGATAATTTATTTTCTTTTACAAACTCCTAATATTGTAAGGTNTGCTTCCGGAGAGTAAATTAGTTTTTTTCTTCCCTCCACGTGGTCATACGCAGTTTGTACTGTTTTTTGACAATAAATAAATAAATAAATAAAAAAATAGATGAAGTGAACGATAACAATACAAGTAATTTTTATGTTTGCATCATCTTCCCTAATCCTGTGTCCTGATGTAAATTCCTTCGTTTCCCTTGTGTGAATCCATCACTGAAAACTATGACCTTCTCTAAAATCTTACCTGATGAATTTCAATTGCGTGCTTCAGATGAAGAATGTCTTCCTAATTTAAGTTTTCATGTATACATTCAAATTTCCAAAAAAAAAAGATACTTTCAACTCACTAATTATTCCTCGCATATCGTTTTCATTCTCCGAGTGTGATACACAAACATATCTCGTATTTATGGACACAAGGTCGCCGAGAGTCACGTCAGCAACATACACCGACCTCGCAATTTTCCCGAAAGCGCCCAAAAACGGTTGAATAACCGTCGGAATAAGCGACAATCAAGGACAAAAGACGAGCTATGAATGAAGCTAATCACGTCGTCGTCGGATACATGAACTCGCAGAACACCCAGCATACATTTCCAAAGTCCCCCAACTAACCCGCCAGTACTCTCCCTTTCTGTATTACTGCTGCATTCTGCGCCACGACGACCATGCTATTACGACCGAGTCACGTGATACCCCTTTTGTTCCTGCTCCACACCACGGAGAGCGTAATTGAAGACAGGAGAACAGAAAGATATGCGGGTGTGCGCGTAAGCTAGTAGTATTGTGAGGCATGGCATTAAACGGTATGGTTACACGTCACAAATTTCAGAAAGGCGTCAAGACATATTTCATCCAACATGCCATACTTCATGTAATATTGTAACCAAAAATTAATAAATACAACTTAATGTTACCAACTCATGAAATCTGGACGATGTAAAACAATCCTCATGTAAAAATTGAACGTACTCAACCGAGAGATCTTTGAAATCAAAATCATTCATTCTATCTAGCAAAAAGAATTATTAAATAAAGACATTAAAAGTTGAGTATGAGTAAGCTATTTTCAAAGGTTCCTGAATTCAGATGTCATTTTGTATTAGACTGATGTCGACAATGTTACTCCATAACAGACAAGCGTTTCCACTCGCCAGCGTGGAAACGAGAGACGCCACTGATAACTTGGAGTAGTGCCTCTTTTCTTAACGGCTCAACAACGTCAGTAATTACTTCCGATGAGCCATTCTCGGTTTCGTTTAAATATGTCTCTTGTCAAAGAACAAACAGCAAAACATCACTTGAGACCTAATATTTTGTTACAGCATGGATTACAAATAAGACCTTTAATGGACATATACTAATCGTAGGAAATAAGACAGAGTATTGGAGTATTGATTAAACTATTAATGAAAATATTTGAATAACATTTGATACAGTGGTCTATGTTGTGAATGCAACCTAATCCTGATCGTTATACACACTCAGGTTGTTAAAGCACTAAAATGTTTTTCTCTGAAAACTGGCTCAAACTGATTGTGCCAAGTTTACTTCTAAAACATTGTATCGATTTAGTTCTACAAATAAGAATGAAGCATGTAAGGATATTATTTTCTGGAATATTTTTATTATCTCCGCCTGTCACTTGTACGGAGTCGTGAAAACATTAAAATCTCAGATTTGTTAATGATATTTCGAGTATTCGATACTGCTCGGTAATATTGACCAGATAAAGCTTGGAAAAGGGGTTCATAAAGATTTTTTACCATTTCTAACNCCCCCCCCCCCGCCGGTGAGTCCCTTATGTTGTCGTATCGAAGGATCACATCCCAGCACCCAAGCTCATCAGGCAGTTACAGTACAAAACATATTCCAATGACTCCGTGTCATGCATCATAGAAGCCCCCAGAGAACACAAGGGGACCCGTTTCAAAGCCTTGACTTTTATTGAAGGGTGGGAACGCTTTGTCCTAAAAGAGAGAGCACCAGCGTGGCACACGAGATAGGGCTTCGTAGCTCGCGCTGAGCGTATATGCAGGATATAATCGATAGATCGATCATTGCAACGCATGGACCCAGTAAACACGAACGGGGGAAATGCTCTTGTGTTCATATTGGTTTGGTTAAATACGCAGAAAATAGTAACAAAAGTACAGCCAAATTAAAGTGAAAACAAATAACTTCTGATAAAAAATAAATCAAAATTGCCACAAATGTATGACATACGAGTATTTCGAAGTAAATACGACGCAATGGAAAACATGCATTCCAAAAGATGAATTATTCAGAAGGCAGGGATCAGATCATGAAGCGAATACGAGCGAATAAAGATAAAACGAATTATTAGACCAAAATACAGAAAAATTCTGTAAGAAAAACAAACAAACAACGAAATCAGAAAGTCAGTATTTTTCGCTTATTAATTGCTTCTCAATAGTTTCATATTCATTACCAACCTATTTCATAGGAACTTGGTAGCAATACATTTCAAAATGAAATGTACTAATATTTCGCTCTCGAGGAGATTAATTTTGAATGAAAGGATATTAAAGAGTGATCAATAGGTCGCGTGTAATAGAAAACCGACACAATTTAGAAGACGAGATGATCATTTCAATTATCTTCAATTCACTAATTAAGAACGTACTAGAAATGGTACATGAACTTCCATAATGAGCAGTTATTAATCTTCTCAAAAGATACTAAATATGTAGGATTATCCTAGAGTACTATGTTCGCATACATCAAACGTCCCTTTGCAGAATCGAATATTCGGAGATTCGTGGTTCTGATACCTCCGGTCCCCGATGAGTGAAATTGCACCCAATATCGCTGTTCTCAGTTCAAAGACCCAACTCTGTGTATGATGAATGTGGATCACTCCTGAGGTGGGAGTGATGTTATCGCCTGAATGGATGGATGAAGACGTCCGATTGGTTCGCTCGTAATGTAGGGATAGCCCGGCTTCATAAATCGTACAGCCGAATATATGGATAAACGGTGATAATAAATGAATTGAGAAGTACTGATCTCAGTCGTTTCATTTGTAACGAATACTTTTGTTTGAAATTGAAATAATACGGTATTTTGGGAAATTATGTCCCACAAATTATATTCTGAAAAAATATAAATATGTACTGTGCCAAGATTTTCACAGTCATTCTATTATGACAATAATATTGTATCGTTAAAACAGTGTAAAACGATTATCCAAAATTGCATTCATAACATAATTAAACATACCTAATAAATTAAAGAGAAACAAGGAAATTTTTTTATCGAAGTTATTAGCCTATTATCATCAGTGAGGCAGTTTATGAATTAACTATGTTTTGTGCAATCTTCTTTGAATCATCGAGCGGTAAGTGGTGTCACCTGGGAGACAAATTAGGAACTTACAAAAACTCGATTGGTTAAAATGGAATATTAATATTCTTCTTAAGTGCAAAAGTGGTGTAACGGTTTCCACATCTAGGTTCGGTAGTTTAAGTCCCGGTTCACCCAAGTGGAATTTATCGTGATGGATAGTGTGTGTCTTTAGCACACACTTCCTTTTCTCTTTCCTGTAATCATCTCCCCTTTATTATCCATCGTATCACACTCCTTTCACACTCACTATCCTGGAAACGCATGAGAGAAAATGTGAGATAGGGATAATCGATTGCTGAACATTGATTCTGTGCAATCTCCCCGAACGAAAAAAATAACTCTCTTCAGTTTTGTTTTGTTTTGTTTTCTTTGTCTGTCTTTCTCAACTTTTATCTTTCACGGTCTTTCTCCATTTTTACAACAATACTAAATATCCCGTTGCGTATTCGAGTCATCTAATAACAGTCTCTATTCCAATTACATGGTTCCTCTTTTCATCGTCATCCAGTTTCCCTTGTACATCATGTTCTCGCGTTCTCCCATTTTGCGCATCATCTCTCTCTCTTCCGCGAATTTCCCGCTCCGCCAAAGACACTCCCGCTCCACAAGCGCACACTCATTCAATGAGCCGGAAGGGCCTGCTAATCAGGGAATCTCTACCCGATGCAGCGAGGGGTCCATGCTTCAAAGCGAGACGACGAACGCAAGGCTTGCAGGCAGGTAAGGGTGTTTTTTTTTTTTTTTTTTTTTACGATACGCCATGGATGCGGTGGCGTTGCACCGCTTCACAGCGACGGACAGGAAGAAGCAAATCGATGAATGAGCTCGCTACAAAGGCAGACCGCTCACTGGAGCTTGGGACTTCAGTGGGGCACGACGACGGTGGACGGGAAGCCGTGAGGACAGTAAGGCGGGGGATGCAAGCGCGTCGAGAGGCCAGCGGTGAGGCTGGCTACAAAGGAAGATGCGTGGACGGAATCGCAAGTGTGACTTCATGGAGTATAGTCACGGGCAGGGTAATACAGGTGCTGACGTCCGTCACATCCTTTTACATAAAGACACGTCCAATACTTACTTTAACAAGGGTACACGTTAATCACGATTTAGAAGCAGACTTGTTTAAAAAATACATTTAATTGTTTTTTTAATTATTTATATTCTACAAATTATTTTTACTAGACAAATATGTTTTTTATATTCGTATGGAATGGTTTAGAGAAAAAAATTGTTCAATCGTACATGAAATATGTATCACTAAAATCTTCATTTGCATACGTGACTTATTTTTAATTATTCCATTTTTTTTTTCAATTTTGTAAAAATTTATGAAGGTTTCTTGACATTAAATTATTTCTTGACATAATAATAATCAACATTATCCTAATTAGTCCATATATATATACACCTCATACGCTAAATGTATGAAAGCGCTCTACTAACGTGACAGGTAGTCAGGATCTGAGGAATGATTTCCCTTAATACTTACGTTAACGAATATGGGTGAGGTATTCTCTTATAAACATGATTATAAACACCAAGATTTTACCCATAATATACACTGTCTGAGAAGTACATCCTTAAAATGTGATCCCAAAATATATTCGTAAGAAGGGAATGACGAATTCAAAAAGACGTTTATGTTTATTACACGAACTGTGTAAACCGTATTTTTCTTCAATTTGTGTTCATATTCGAACATAATAATTGAAACTGTTTTTTTATTAGTGAATTGTTTTCAATTTCTGAATTTATTATTAAGTGCAGAAAACGACAGTTTTATGATGTAATTTGAATATCCCGGGTAATGCAGAGTTAAAAGAGTAAGAACTGTTATAAACTTACTGTGGCTTAATATTCATACTTACATAAGCACCGAAGGACAGGNAAAAAAAAAAAAAAAAAAGGAATGAATTAAGAACACTGAAAACTTGAAACTGGTTCATTGCAATAAATATAGAAGATTATCGAGATATTTACGAAAAAATACGCTTCCGACATCACCACTCACAAAACTCGTGTAAAATCAGAAATATAATTCGTTGCAAGAAACAAGTTTCTGGCAAATACTTGCATTCGAAACAGAATATTGCAGCAAAATCTATTTTATCCTAAAATAGTCAAAAATCGACGTATTCAATTCTCTGCCAAGACATTTCATTTTCTTATAGTTCCATTATCTTCACATTATCACACATTTTTGTCTACAAGTCTGTTCGTTGACATCAGTATTAAGAACCAGTTATTCACCACGTAGAAAGGAAATATACTAGAAGTATGAAGTTCCAGTACTTGCATTCTGGAATAATTAAACCATACGTGGAGAAAACAATCATGAAATTCACATAAACAGACAATCCAGAATAACCACAATTAACAATCTAAATCAAGACGTATATTACTTTCTACTTTGAATTTTTACCGTGCATTCTCTGACGCCAAGATTGGAAATCTCTAGTGTAACTTGTACTGTTCAGTCACTGGAAGAATATGGTTCTGTGAAGACGTACGCGACACCACCAGTTTCTGAACCCCGAAACTGACTGCATTTACTGGGTCATCGTGAGAAGTGGGGATAAAATTCACATGATGATAACAGAACGCGAAATCGGTATAAGGAACTCAAATTGTGACAAAGGCAGAAATATCTCATATTCTGTGAAGAATTTAATAAAATTGAGAAGAAGAAAACACAGAACGTCCAAAAATGATTACTCTGTCTACAGTAAAGCATTTTAAACGATTCATTAAAATGACTCATCATACATTAAAGCCTTATAGTTCGTAACAGGCATTCCTTCTTTTCAAGATCAGTATAAAAATATGGTATTTGTTTTGACGAGATCAATGCTGTCTTTGTTGAATAGTGTACAGTAAACCGAGCACAAGATTCTCGGCAAAACATTCCCCGCATGTACCCGTTATCATTAAAAAATGGTTAACAGGTCACGGACGTGAACCATCGCAGCCAATCGTTTCCGGTCGAAGATTTCCTTGTTCTTCTTCGTGCATAAATCTTTTACCAGACGATGAGAAGTGGATGCTCTTCATCTTTACGCAACGCGGTCACGGCGCCAGAGTTCTTAACTGCAGCGATGTGTCTGGGGCCAAATGTGGAGCAAACGTCCACTAGTTGGATGGACAAGTTAGAAAAGGAATGTATTTATTACTACCAAGCCTTATTAGGGTGATCACCGGTACATTCATAAGAGAAAAAATATTTAAGGTTGTAATGAAACAGATGAAAACGGAGTGTATGCATTCGTGGTTTCAGTCGGTACCTTATGAGATACGTAATACATAATTGAAGGAAAATAGACTGAGATAATCTTTCATAGTACTTTGATTGTCTACATTCATTTGAATGAAAATAAATAAATTGATCAGTTAATACAGGGGTGCCCCCCTAAACCCCATGACGGAGACACTCTCCACAAAATTTGCAACTAATAAATTACACGAAAAAATTGAACATAAGTAGCACTGCTTACCGAGCATACGAAGAGAGAACATAAATGCAAACAAACAATATTCCCCTTTTTTGTTTTCGTGGAAACTTCAAACTGGAAACTTCCTTTGTTGTGCGAATTATTCGCTCGGGTACAGCTAGTTCGTTATTTATTAGTCTTGTAAAAAGCCACCAAAAAGAATCCAGGTGTTTTCGGTCGTGTTGGTGGTAAGGCAACAAACACCACACGTTTATAGGCGAGACAGTCGGCGTCCTAGAGACCAAAGGAGCGAGCGACCTGAGAAGAGGCAATTAAGCTCAGGAGGGTTTGCGTCACTTCGAGAGTGGCGCCAACGGGAAGCCCAGACAACTTCACCTTTACTCGGAAACACAGCAGGCTGGCTCCCACTTAAATGTCTCGTAGTAAAAGAAAATTGAAACCACTCATGATCTCTTCCGTAGATGTATCTTCCAGTCAGTCGTCTAAGAATATCCTTGTTCAGAAAATGCTTCACTATTAGCCTTCGAAAATATTACTTGTGACTATTAAAACATCGCGTCTCCGTTTCCTGTTGGGGTTTAATTAACCATAAAGAGGTCTATCACGTGAAGAAGCTATTATCACTCTGACAACAAAACATCTCATCTAATTAAGAATCATCTGTATTAAAATCAAAACGTTTAGACGAATCACTTCCTTTTTTACATCAATATTTCCTTTTTTTTTT
>NNCF01131370.1:522950-535352 GCA_002313205.1 Laupala kohalensis | reverse complement strand
AAAAAGAAAGAAAAAAGAAAGAAAAGAAAAAAGAAAGAAAGAAAAGAAAGAAAAAAGAAAGAAAGAAAGAAAAGAATGAAAAAAAAGAAAGAAAAGAATGAAAAAAAAGAAAGAAAGAAAAAGAAGAAGCTTTGAAGGACATTATTTTCAAGTACATCACCTAAAAGAGAAATGAAAACAAAAGAATTTTGAGGTCAACTTTATTAAACTTTCGGTGTGAAGTATATCTTCCTCAAATTCAAATTCAAAAGGGCTTTATTTTAACAAAAAATATACAATATATATGGCGTGGCTTAGGACCCGTGCGCCTTACAGAAGCCCTATATCTTCCTTCCGCGTGCATTGTAAAATAATTGGTACTTACGTTGATATTAGCATACAATACTGAAGACTGTATTTTAGTAGGTTTTCTTCGTGGTGCTTAACTTTTGAAATTAACAAAACTTGAAAATGCCATAAAACGAAAGAAGAGAAATGGAAACTAATATGTGAATTTAGAATCCCGGGCAACGCCGGGTAATTCTGTTAGTACTACAACAAAAAAGAAATTTCAATTTTTGAAAAGGGATAAACGTAAAATCTTTATTCCTCGGAACCAAACAAATATATATTACACGATTAGAAGAAAAGAAGATTTATATTGTACTTTTGAATCGACTAAGTATTTTACGTCTTTTAAAAGAAGATTATGAAAATATGGTGAAATTAGTATAGTGCAGATTCTCGGTGAACATATTCCATTGTAGTATTTGTAAATGGGAAATGTAGTGTGCTACTGAAGTTTATCAACCTGGAGCGATAGGAGGTAGGAGGTGGGTGGTGGACTGTTGTTAGTAGGTGGGCCGCCGAGATAGGTATACTAACAACTTGGCCCACGTGGAGGGGTTAGTAGAAGTGCTTAGAAATAGTTATTGATACTACCTGGATAGAGGAAGGAGGGTTCGCTTTTCAGTCGTCACAGCTATGTAAACTTGCACATTTAAGTGAAAAGCTAGAAATGTTTTCTTGTCCCTCCACCGGTAATTGAACCCGGAATGACTTGATGATGAACGCAACCACCTGAGCCACTGACGGGCTGAACTCGAAACGAGAGTAATTTGACTTCACAGATTTGCTGGGTTGTAACGATCTACCGTAATATAATTTGTTATTTATTTTCAAATAATTTTCCATATTTTCAGTTAATAGTAACAACTCAGGTGAGAGAAGGAAACAAATAATAATCCTGCGCACACTTTCATATTGATAGCCCTATTTGTTTCTCAAATTTTATAACGATGCAGGAACATATCCACCTTACATTACAGTTTTCCTGGCATNTATATATATTGTTCAACCATCTTTCTCCATTTGCACGCATTTATAGTTTGCCAGTCTGTTTCTACGTGCAAGTGGTTCTTCATTGCTTTGACTTTTGACTATGAGAAACATTTTCAACATATATTTATGGCGATTCAAAAACAATAATTTGCGTATAAAACTCGATACCTGACGCAAATGAAGAATCGTGAGTGCAGCTAGAATCAGATAAGAAACATATTTCCAGATTATAGAAAAATTAGAATATTCTGAAATAATTAGAAGGAATTTCTAAGGGAGTTTTTGAAGAATGACTGTAAATTTATTTTTCTGTGTAATGATACTTTTAGTACTACTTTCTATTCCACTAAATTATCAGTCATACTGTATCACGACTGAAGTGAATTTTGAAGGTTAAAGAAACTAGTTACGCAACAAATTTGCACAAACGTTTTATCACTGTCGGCAATATTCTAAGCTCCAATTTTGTATGGGTAATACATGAAAAACCACTGTTTTCGCTTACATTACGAAACAAAAAATTATCAGCGACCTTTGCATCGCCGGGACTCCATACCGGTAACAACCTGCGATAGTTTCAGTGTGACCAACTCGCAACAAAAAGAAAGCAATTTCAAAAATGACTAATAATTTTGAACTTGAGTTACAACTTCAATTCGATGATCAGTCACGTGCAATGTTGTTGTTTTTTTGTTTTCTTTTCATTTTATTTTCTCGTGAAAGGAGGTTTTAGTGGCGACCCTTGTGGTAGCACACATTAAAAGGTAACAATCTCATAGATGATCAAGATGAATTTCCACCTTGCATATATGTTCAGACACCAATACAAAGGTGAGGAACCAGTGTCTGGAATGCTGTTCGCGAGTGTCTTCATTCCTCTGCAACAGCAGACGATCGACACGAACTAGTTCCAATGTACTCCGGATGTTTACGACTTGAGATAGACAAGGCGACAGTCGTCCTGACCTACTTCGTTTCTCTGGAGATGTTGATGTCCGTTAAGCTGCAGAACCTGATCTTATCTTCGCAATCACTAAACGCAGTCCAGTGAACAACGCATTTCAATTAGTTTTATTTAATGACTACTTTCGGAAGTAATCTACGAATCCATTTTCCACAAACACAAAACGCTTGTCTTAACGATGACATCGCTAAATATGGGATGAGACCTAGATCTAGACAGGATTCCAAATAGTTCGTTTAATTTTTTTCAAATGGAATCTTGATCCTTTGTTATTGAATTATTATTTCCATTCCGTGATTATTTGAAGATACACACCGATTAAGAATATTTACATACAAAGGATAAAATGTATACAAATGGTTTAATAGAGGTGTTCGGATGGAAAATGCTTAGCGAAATAAATAGGTTTTAATTGTGTTTTTATTTTTGCGTTCATTAAGAAATGATCGCACAATTCAGAGGGTCCAAATGCGAATATTTACACTGCCAAACACAAAATAATACATGATAAGGAACTTTTTTTGTTTCTCAAAACTCAAGGTAAGAGTACACACTTCCAAACAATGACAAATAGCTTTCTCATCACAAAATATGCCCTGGCGTGGTATTATCGCTCATGCTAAATACTTTCATTAGCGGACACATCCCAATAGCAGACATTTCCCTATACCGGGCACTTCCCCTAATTTTGTTCTATGATCACAACTTCTCAAAAACAGAAGCGGAAAAAATTTAACATACCAAAGTATCCGTTGTAGAGAAGTTTCTCTGTACTTAAAAGGAGAAAATACTTCACAAAAAGGTTGTAAATATTCATCCCAACTGAAGTTGTAACAGAAATGGCAACAGATTAAATCACATTGCTCAGTCGATACAATATTTTAGGTACTTTTGAACCTCCGTCAACCCAACATATCTCCTTCCCAACTTCTCTGACCAAATTATGCGGTTAACAGAAGAGCAAGACTGATGGCTTCAACCACGTCACAACGTAAAATACATGTTTGTTTTTTAGTAAAACTCGGTGCAATAATTTTGTTTTGGATATTAATGTAACGTTGTTTTTTTTTCATCTAATTTTGCTGTGACCGAAGTCGATGAGTCATCCCCGTCATTGTTTATACAAACACGGAGCCCCTTCTCAGTCACATGCAGCAGCGGTATCTCAGCAAAAGTGATGGGTGAGCACGCGCGTCCATGACAGCTAAAGACAGGCGCTTGCATTCCTCGAGCGCGACCTCGACCGACCGCCGCGCTACACCCACGCTGCCCACGCACGCTTGACTCAATGCAGTGGCTATTACAGCCACCCACCACGCCAGCGAATGTAGCGCGCCGCTCGCGCCGCCATCGAAGAGGCACAGACTACAGCACTCGCGGCGAAAGAATAGTCACGAGATGTAACCAATGGGGCACGCCGCTCGCACCGCCATCGAAGAGGCACAGACTACAGCACTCGCGGCGAAAGAATAGTCACGAGATGTAACCAATGGGGTGAGAGTGCGACACTATCATATGTTTGCCATGTGAGGTAGCCTAGCTTAGCTCCACTCATCCCAGACGGCATGCTGTGGCAGCCAGATAAAACCTGTAATAATTGAAAGCTTCGGGCAACTTCCTGGACTCCGACTCAAGCCCTCTGTCCGTCGCAGTTTGCATATCAATTCCTGGTGGTTCTACGAATCGGCTGATGTAGGCGGCAGCGAGAGGAAGAGTCCGCAATCTTGCAATGCTGGCATTGTCTCTTCAACTTTCACGAGGTGTTGGGGCTCTTTCGCCTTGGGAACTGTACTTTCACATGATCTGTGGATAAGGTCACTTGAAGGAGTCAATGTGGAATGTGGGTCTCGAGATTATCTCGTGCTATCTTATCCAAGAGAGGAATTTGAAGATCGGATGTCTTGACTGGTATCTCGTAGGTCACATTGAGAAAACACTATAGATGTACCCCAGGATTGGATGATATATCCAAATTCATAGGAAGGAAAGGTTTTCTTGAAACCTATTGATATGGCATTCTACTTTATAGTTCGGATTCTATAAGGTTAGGATGCCACTTACAAAATTTGATATTTCACATCAACCTGTTCTCTCAGTGCATGTAGCAGTGAATAAACATTCTAATGAAGAAATTTTATAAAAACTTAAAGGATGATCGATGGAGACTCACTCTCAATAAAACAAAACAAAAAATAGTAAAAAAATATCCAAATATGCTGCATCTCATTTTCCGCAAAGCGTAATTGAGTGAGATGGAAGGAAGGATAAAACATGAAAGAAGAGAATTCCCTGGAAACCGGCAAGCGCGTTTTGTCGCACACATTCCATCCCAAATATCCGGATTTCAATACCACCTTCGCGAGATCGGAGGTGAGGGCCTCGCCATTACAAATTGAATCAGAGCTGCTGTCGACGGAAATAAAAAATAGTTTGCATTCCACGCGCTAATAGATTGCTCTACATATTTCCAACACCCTACTGAGGTGAATAAATAATGAGATGGGGAAACGAAAACATTATTCAGAGTCCATGAAATAAAAAGGAGAAATTACGACGGACATTGATAAACTATTATATTAAATCGAATTTCATCGTAATTTCGTAATTGATCATACACGTGAGCCAACAGACTTTTAATGCACATGACGTAATGAGACCTGTACAGTCAAAAATTATCTGATGAAACCAAATCGCGAACCAAGGAACAAAATAAATTTATATCCCAAAATTCCGCAGACGTGTAGTTTACACAAATATGTATAAATCGAAATGAGGAGCCACGCAAAAACTATAATGGATATTAAATAATAAAACACATTACTTAGTTATAATATGAATTATTCATTGGTATAATTAATAATGTGTAATAACGTTGATGTTTTAAACTGATAATTTGATTATAATTAATCACATTATTACATAGTTTTCTATAACTAATATATTGGTTCTGGAATTTTCCTCGTTTTGCAGAACAATTTAATTCGCAATACAATCTTGCAAATGGAACATCATTACGAAACTGCAATCGACATTTTTGTGAAAAACATATTACAGATAAAAAAACATTACTTATGTATTATGTATTATAATAATGCACTATCACATAGTAACTGACTGTTATATCAATTATTTCACTGTAATGGACGTTATAATCTTAGAATAATGCCAATCAAAAAGTTAAAGTAAAATTGAGGAAATAGAACAAAAGTATTTAATCAGCTTTACTATGTTCCAGGCGACCAATAAACGTAACCTGATTTCAAGGAACACAACTGAACTCTATCCAGCGGCGGATCTAGACCGTAATAAAGAGGGAGGGGAACTAACCTAGGAGCATTTTTGTTTAAAAATATGGTTTTACAACACAAATTGTATAAATATACCTTTAAATAAAATGTATCAAATATATAATTAATAATACGGTTTTATTAATAACAATTATTTATTTATGTGATTAATACGGTATTATTAATTTTATTAATATGGTATCATTAATAGCAATAACAATTATATAATTAATAACAATAACCCTTAATAATCTGGTAATCAGGACGGTTCAATCAAGACGACAGCAAGAACATCAAAACGGCGTAGATGTTATCAACATGAAGACAATATTCATATTTCCTGTACAGAAGAAGTTCCACCCACTTATAACCTCAGTTCAACATACCAATTTATACGTGAGCATATACTGTTGGACTTAATGACATGTTCAATATTATCCTCTGCAAAAGCAAAATTAGCCGTACAGTAAAAACGTGTTTATTGACTATCCTAAAACGATTGAGAATCTACGAACACGACGTCGTTTTACAGTTCCGAAACGAAACATTATATTTCACTGACGTCTTCATTGTCTTTTGCCCTTTGAAGCTGCTCACAAACAGATATAAATATAAGTTAACATGGAAAGTTTTTCATAAATGAAGCCTTTCAGAAATAAATTACCTCCAATACATGTACAGTTTGTTTACTGACAATTCCAGTCCATTTGATTCCACCGTCTGAACATATATTTTCCTCAGATCTAATGCGAAACTTGGTTCATTTTTAATCGCTGCTGTGTTTTTCTCTATCATCCTATTATTGTCGGCGCCACCGATAGTGGCATATGCTCGCGCACACGAGGACAAAAAGATACTTCTGAGTAATGACAAATTTCTGTTCTCCAGTAACACTTCCTGTGGGTCTTCACTTGTCCGCTCTTACTCCGTTTACAAATTCTCTCTCGAAATAGTGGTTCACTCAGAAAACCATGTCCCTGGCATACTTAAAAAAAATACCTGCCCCTTCCCCTGTTTCGAACAAGTTAAGGTACCGTTGGTCAGTAACTGTTGATCACTCTATCGCCGTAGAAAGCTAAATATTTAAGAAATTTCTCAATCTTCTCACTGAGATGCTCAAGAGAAAACGACGCTATTCGCTAATACACGATCACGTGTATACTAAGTTGCTGCTCTGCACCCGAAGACACATGCTACCATCCACGGCGACTGCTATAATGTGAACATCCTCGTTAAGCCCATCAACAGCAACACATGGTAGACAATTCTGAGACAGTTCCTCAGCACCACAAACATGGCGTAGCATTACTTGGTCAACAATTTTGCTGAAGATGGAAAAGAAAATGTTAAAGGGCAAAACTATACAGATTCAATAACACGCATGTTTGTAGCGTCTTCCAAGATACGTTCAAATTTCACTTTTCGTTAGAAACTGTTAAAATACAGGTAATTTTTCTGTATTTGACTTAATGGTTATTATTTCTGACGAAAGAAAAATACTTATAGAATACCTTTAATTTATTATGTATTTCAGCGTAATCGGAATTGATGGGATGGTCCCTTGCTTGCTTCCGGAGAATAAATTAGTTATCCTCCACGTGGTCATACGTAATTTGTACTTGTTTCTTGTCAATAAAGTTTACTTATTTATAAATATTTATATTTAAATATATAACTTCAAACACAAGTTTGAACACAAAACCATGACAGGTGTGTGCACTTAACAAAGCTTATTTGTTGTTCTCAATATCTAGAGGAAATTATTTTCAGTCCGAGTGAGTTCAGCGCGAGTAATCGATGAAAATATTAAATCATCTTTAATCTCGAGTTTTCTCTCTAAAAAATCGATCATTCTCAAATAACAATCCTCATTCAGTTTATACATCTTCCTCCACACGGAAGACAACGATTATCGCTAACGCGATTATCTATTCAGACCGGAAGGCAAAGTTGATTGCTTCGAAAATAGCGGAGGAAGCCAGCCACTATTTAGAGAAATCGCAAATCTCGAACACGTGTGGAACAGATGGACAGATCTGGAATTACGCAATCCGATTTTCTGACGTCCGTTTATCCGATGAATCCCTCCAAGCCACAAAGGTAAATACTTTTCAGTTCAGTGTTAAATGCTACCATTTCTAACAGGATCGTGAGAGAGTGAATGCGACAATTCCATTCCAGTGAACCTTCCATTGAGTTGCATGCCAGGAAAACTGTAATGTAAGGTGGATATGTTCCTGCATCGTTATAAAATTTGAGAAACAAATAGGGCTATCAATATTAAAGTGTGCGCAGGATTATTATCTGTTTCCTTCTCTCACCTGAGTTGTTACTATTAACTGAAAATATGGAAAATTATTTGAAAATAAATAACAAATTATATTATGGTAGATCGTTACAACCCGGCAAATCTGTGAAGTCAAATTACAGTTCAGCCCGTCAGTGGCTCAGGTGGTTGCGTTCATCACCAAGTCATTCCGGGTTCAATTACCGGTGGGGGCACAAGAAAAAATTTCTAGCTTTTCACTTAAATGTGCAAGTCCACATAGCTGTGACGACTGAAAAGCGATCCCTCCTTCCTCTATCCAGGTAGTATCCTCCTGCTAGTATCAATAACTATTTCTAAGCACTTCTACTAACCCCTCCACGTGGGCCAAGTTGTTAGTATACCTATCTAGGCGGCCCACCTACTAACAACAGTCCACCACCCAACTCCTACCTTCTACCGCTCCAATAGGTAAGCTTCAACAGCACGATACATTTCCCATTTACAAATAAAATTGAATTAAAAACAGTTCAGCATTGTAGAATGTGTTCTTGTAGTGTAGAATACAGTGCTATGAAACTCAACAAATTTGTATATCAGTCAATTAAAAGAACACAAAATTTAAAAGGATTCTCACAAATTCAAAATACAGTAACTACTTTTTTTTTGTGGGGCTTTAGAGCTCGTGAACGGAAAGTAACTACTCGAAGTAGGGCTTTAAATAATAATGATATTTCTGATTAGAGAAATTCTTATATGGGTGCAATCACACTTTCTAAGTAGTTCACTCTAATGAAACGTATTTTCGTGTACCGATTAGAGAGTTGATAATAAATGATCTATCAAAGACGGCACTGAAGGGGCCTATGAGGAATCTCGAGAGATAACATTTCAGTTAATTGCAGAAGGATTCCAACGAACTTTCTTCAAGTTCTTCCAAGTACGAAATCTTGACTTGAATTAAATATATGGAGGGAGAAAACGCAAATGATGAAACGTACGATCGTTTCGTCGTTTTGTGATAGAAACCCGCAATGATAACGCCAATAAATTCAATGACACAGAATGAGATGATGTAAGATATTTAAAAAGAGATCAATTAAAACATTTCTAAGTATTTGATTCAATACTTCTCTAAATCGAATAGATTTGAATATCCCGAAATGAATCTGTCGTATCATAAAATCACTTAATCACAAAAAAAAAATTAAATTGATAAGACTCCCCGAAAATTCATTTCTACGTGGTTTGAGCAGATGTATGAACGTTTTGTGCGATTACGTGAAGGGAGTATCTAATATACAATAATATATGCACGCAAGAATTCTCAGAATGATGCGATGCTTCAATATATTAGCACATTTATATTCTAGAATCTCGTTCAGCGATCCTCTTCCCACACGTAATTAAAAAAGATTATAATAGTTCTCTGTCCTCTCTGAATCACTCGTCAATTGCCACTATTACAGAAAAGGTAAAATGAGCTGACAGTGAAATATGTATCCCAAAAACTTTCCATTATTTGCTGTTTCTTGATGTCAGACAATTTCTAGAACTGCAGTCTGATAAGACCAAAATTACGAGATATCATTGCGAGCGAAAGACTATCAAGAGCAGCAATCGCATTAAAACAACACAGGAACAACATCAGACAACACGAACTGCAGTGACAGTAACCAGCGGCGCAAGAGACGAGGCGTCAAAGGCAACATCGACGATGGCAGTGGAGGTGGTGGCGGCCGCTGTGATGGTGACGGCGACGGGGGTGGAGGCGAAGGCAGCGGCGGCGAGTCAAGGTCGTAGCAACGGAGCCGCAACCGGTCGGGTAAGCCCGCGGTTTGGCAACGTCGCAGCGCACACGGCCGGGACGCGACGCAACGCAACGGCACGACCAGACCGCGCCGCCACCGCCACCGCCAACTCCGCCACCGCCGCCGCCGCCGCCGCCGCCGCCGCCGCCGCCGCCGCTCAGACAACTCCAACGAGCAGAGATAGTGGCGAGAGGAGGATGCAGTCCACGTCGAAAGAGAGAGAGACAGAAAAAAAACTGTGAGTTTCACGAGAAATTGCTTCATGGAAGAATAGTTCGCTAATGAAACATTAAGTACGAAACGACCTTAAAGCAATTACTGCTAAAAACACACAACCATTTTCATGTTATAACCCTCACTTTCATTACTACGTCATCTCAAATCAAAATCAAAATAGCCCATATAAAATGAACTTGAATAATAATAATAATAATAATAATAATAATAATAATAATAGTGTATTTCTCTCTAATAAAACACATTGTGAAGAAAAAGGAAATAACGAGATCATCTAACTTAATATTCAGGGAGAAAAGAAATCCCAACTCATAAATAAATGCAAACACATGTTTTATAAAATATTATAGACAAGAAATAACTTTTAAATTTATTTTTCTCTCTAAAAAATATATACATTATTCTCATGACAGTTCATTAATAATGTGATATGAACCGAATACGAGTTCATTAAATACACAACAACACAACTCGAAGACATCAAGATATTAGGAAGCCGTAACCTAAAATTTATAAGGTCCCGTTTCATGGACGCACCGTTAACCAAAACTCATTACGACGATAATTTAAGCTGCTCGAATGTAACACGAATATTGAGATGAAGGAACAAGTCTGGTTTGACAAATAAAATATTAAACTATTATTATTATAGTTCACGAAAGGAATCACCTACCCTAATTTATACCTTATGAATCATGAATTTTGCGTACCTGTAGAAAGTTTTTTTTTTTTTTTTGGTGGGGCTTTAGGGCTCGTCAACATCAAGGGTCATTAGAGCCCTTCCTGTAGAAAGAAACTTATAGCATAAGTAATTAATAAAATTTGAAACTTCAGAAAATTGTAAATATTAAATGACATCTCTACTTCCGCGCATATAAATAGGAGAGACTAAAACACTATGAATTAAATGTATTTCGGAGTTTATCCAGAAAGATTGTTTACACGCACATAATGACAAGGTTGTGAAGCATTAACGTTAACGAGTCTTGTTTATGAAGAACATTAGTTTTCAAAGTAGATTAAGTGAGGAAAAATGAGTATCATTTTGCGAGCATGGCGAAACAATTCAGAATAGGCGGAGGAGAATAGATATTGATTTTTTGTCCTTTGTTTTTTCATTTTGTCTTATATGTCTCTGGCTATTTTCCATTATCTTCATCTGTTTGGACATCTCAATGGGCGAGTTGTCTCTCACTATGTTTCGGACGAGCTCCGTTCACGTCCGGTACTCGAACCAGGGTACTTTGATCCTCAATGCGAATGTTTGTTGTCGCGTAGGTGGTTTATGTTCATACATCAACTTCTAGTTCTCACTATCAAATAAGCGGCAAGACTAATATTGGATCTTATACTTGATAATCCAAATCTATCAAATGCTCAAGGAAAAATGCACTTCCATCAGCTAGGCATTATTCACACTTGCCCCACCGGTGTTGTCGCTTAACACCAAGTCATCCCGGGTTCGATTCGGGCCAGAAAATTTGTAGCTTTTCACATTAATGTCCCAGTTCATACAGCTGTGACTACTGAAAAGCCAACCTTCCTTCCTCTATCCAGCTCCTCCTAGTATCAATATCTAACTACTAACCACTTCTACTACCCCTCCACGTGGGCCAAGTTGTTGGTAAACCCAGCTAAGCGGCTCACCTACTAACAATGACCTACCACCCAACTCCTAACTCCTATTGCTCCATGTAGATAAGCTTCAATAGCACGCTACATTTCCCATTTACAAATACAACAATACATTATTCACAGAGCAACCAAAAACACTGATTTTCAAAGATAAAAATTCCATCCTGAAACAAGCCAAAACGCGAAAGATAGACGAGTAATGATAATGAACGGATGAAATGAGTGTTAAAATCCCGACATTTCCCGAAGGATCCATTGACCACCATATTAAACCTTCTCTTACAGTTTTACAAGAAGCGTCCTAAGCATCCTAAATATTATTCGTTACGTAGAGGTCATCCATCAGCCCATCAATCGCTGATCACTGGGAGGTTGTATCCTCATCTGGACCAATAAGAATCCTAGTTCCCATTGACCAACAGCAACCTGACGTTCCACATCCAACAGATATGGATTCTTACTCTGGATTTACGAAATGTGTAAACGGAATTGTCGAGAAGTTTTTTTTTTTTTTTACATATTATAGTGTTTGCGCAAAACACTTATAAATCAGAAGTCTAAATTGCACCGTATTGCTAGCCATGAAAAGGGTTAACAAAGAGAAGATGAAGCAACACGCTTTGGTCACTTTGACTCATAGGTAAGACCCCGTACTCATTTCACATCTGGAAAAGTGGGCCTGGGAGTCAGTTTGGACGTTCAGACACGAGTGAAAATTTCTTACGCCTTCACCAGGTTGTGAACCTAGACCTTCGAGCCAGCAGTTCAAAGCTGTACCTCGATCGTGTGAGGTCACCGTTTCGTTCTCCACATACAGAGTTCACAAGAATCACGAAAGAAAAGAAAAGCGGGATCCGGTCTCTCGCGAAAACGCTTCCCCCC
>NNCF01131370.1:510367-522790 GCA_002313205.1 Laupala kohalensis | reverse complement strand
CCCCCCACCCCCTCCGCCCAACCGCTCGCCAACTGGCGTGCAGCGATCCGGCCCAGCCGCCGAAAACTGTGGCCCCCGAAATACGCGCGAAGGAGAAAATGGATAAGAACTTAAAAATCACTCACACCAATAGACCTTTTTCAGGTTCCATACTCTGTACAGACGTTACAAAATTGTAAGCAGAAGAAATTTTTTTTTGAGAGTGTGAAGTGAGATATTGACGAAATTGAGATAACACTATGGTTGTGAGTACCCTAGCTTTGGATCCAAATTTATAGGAAGGAATTTTTTTTCTTCCAAACCTTTGAATGTGATGTACCAACCTTTATAAGGTCGTATGGAGAAATTTCTTTCCTTTCTTTGAATTTGGATCTCACATCCAAAACTTTGCTCTTCATGAAGCAGTAGACATTATTTGATTACTGCAAAAGACTATCAAGAGTCGTGAAACAATTGGCATGGGTTTGAAAGTCAAAGATTTTTTACATGAAGAAGAAAACTTGAGATATGCCATCCGATTCCCGGGACTATCTTTTAAATGTTTTTAATGGTTATGAACAAAAACTCAGTATTGATTCACATTCATGATTCTGTTTGTATTTGCCTTTTAACTGGGGTAAAAATGTAAAAAATAATCTCTCATATTTCTCGTAGAACAACCAATACATCATATCTAAAACGGTAGAATTCCGCAGACGTAATGACTGGAAACGCATAAAGTGTGATTGCGGAGAACAAGTAAAGGAAATGTATGAACTTCTATCATATTACCCATAAACATAATACGTTATTTAAAACTTCGGTGTTTAACACTCTTCAGCTCTTTTGATAGTATTTATCCCCAAAACATTTTGTGGGCATAATTCACTTCGGTCTCCGTCAATATATATTTTTAGAACATAAAATTTGTTTATTAAACGCGTGACCGAAACCTCTACTTAATAAATAGTGATTGCAATGCTATCAAAACTTTATATTCAAGCCAGTAGTCGAAAATTTATTAGTGTTAACTTTAAAGTTATTTTTCTTAAAATATTTAGGTGTTCAATAGTTTAATCACGCTAATATGTAATAAGAATTGGTAAATTAACAATATTTTATGTAGATAAAGTAATTTCATTACAATTCCACCTCGTGCATAGCGTTTTCTCGCGGGTCAATTCGCGTGCAACGAACCGACTGCGCCGAAATCTGCAGTCACTCGCCGCGCGCCAAGAACTTACTTTTCCAGTTCGCCGTCACCCCCCTCTCCTTCGCCCCAGCCTCTCTTTCTCACTCGCCTCCTTAATTGAGGCAAAGAACAGAATTCTCCATTAAACGTGTATTTCATGAGTCCCCGAGTGCAGTGTTCATTAGTTGGACATAATACTACTACATTAAAGTTTAAAGTCACCTTAAAATAAATAATAGGGAGTTTTTGCATAGCGTACCTGCGAGCTATCGTATACGCTATCCACACGCAAGTTGCTTCTGCGTATGCTCAGAAGTTGGTGGTATACTAACTCTCCTAGCGTAGTACGTTATAAAGCCACTGTTTGCGTATGATGTTAGTGGTACGCTAGAGAGAGATCATGGCGTATTCTGGTGTGGATTTGAGGTTATGTATGCTGTATAAGCACGTACTGGTGTACTCACAGTACAGTTTACTGGTGTACGCTTGCATAGAAGTAGTTTGTTAGAGTTTACAATTTTTAGTATAAGGCACGCTATGTAAAATGCATCGACTACACTAGATCCCTCCACGTACGTTACCCGGTTAGCATCATCAACGTAACGTACGTTAGGAAGAGTGTACGTTATGCAAAAGCTCTCTATTCATATAAATATCGTAACTCGACTCAATAGAACTATCGCGGGACCGCCAGCAACTCTGCAGATGTGGAGGAAACTGGGTCGCATACAACTACTATTCACTAGTGCAACTCTTCTTCCTCCCCCACCCACAGACACCCAAGCAGCTCGCTACAGCCTACGAGTGGCGAGACGCCTGCGCCAGACACCAAGCTGGGCAACGAGCGCTCTGACGTCGCCGCCAGGTGTGGCTGGAAACGACGCGACGCCGCCTGGAATAAAGCCGCTCAAGCGACGACGGCAGCGGAGGAGAGAATTCGCCATAACTTATAAGGGTGGTCACCCTGGGGTGGGGGGTGTGGTGTCCGTGATATCGTTACACTCCGTTAAGGTGGGGCACGGGAAAGTTGGCGCATTGCGCATTATATGAAGGAAACGAATTAAAAAAGACATAAAAAATGATAGTAGACAACATCCACCTACCCATGGTGGGGATGGGCGCAATGCCTTAAGGACAATGGTAAAAAGTTACAGTTACGTGTCAAAAAATTACGTATTGTATAATTGTATGAAAAGTGTATAATGACATAGTTCGAAATACAGACTAATAAAATAAGTAAGTGTTAGCACTGACGTTAGGGTGTGTTTTATAGGGCGCTCCTTAACCTCAAAGTATGAGTCTGTAATCCATGTATTCAACTCGTACAGAGTAATGAGGAACGAATAAGTAATTAACAATATCCCTTGAGATAAAGCGAGCGTTACATTATTACGGGGGAGGGTGACAAGAGGTATCGTTACAGGCGCGTTCTAGAGGGGAGGGGAGTTGAGTTAAAATTGTAATTTTGCGTTGCTTAATTCTCGGACGGCCCATTCCAGTAAATGCGATCGCTAGATCCTATTTCTAAAAGTGGACAAGTAGTTAATGGCAGATTTTCTTGGGGTATTCCCGTTTCCCTTAAGTTTCATTCCGCCACAACTTCCATTCATCATCATTCACCCCTCACATCATTCAATTCATTCACTAACATTCTCGTCTCCTTATTTGCCTGCGTTATCACCATGGCTCCATAAAACCACAGATAGAGCGCGCTAGGAAAACGGCGATGGAATACTGCCTTGCGCAGTCTCCCCATCAAAATGCTGAAAAAATAAATCAATCAACAATTTTCAAAAATCAATGACATTCAGTCTAACTAGCTGCTCTAAGTCGTTTCAGAGAAAAGAAGAAATTGTAAAGAGAGACATAACACTTGTAATTAAAGAAAATTTCTCTCCAGGTTTTTGGTGATATATCAGTGTTGAAGAGTGTGAATGAACCTATTTTAAGGTGATACTTAAGTCATGAGTTATTTCTTGTGGTTCCCCATAATAAAGCCATATCACGGTACAAGGGATAGCTAACTGCCGCAGTGCCTCAGTTTAATTACGATGTCGTTATCTTTCAAGAAATAATTTATTACCAGCATTATTATAATTAATCGGACGGTGTGATAACATGGTACAGGAACATAGTGAATTAGTAGAAAAATATCGATAATTTTATCTATTTGACCTCTACTCTCTTCAATGAGGAGAAACTTCGAGTTCAAGATATTATAAAATAACTAGTCCATAACAATTTTTTACTATTTACGTGTTTTCGATGTCATTTGATTTGCGGACACCTAGTTTGCAGGTACTTTCGAGAAAGCGCCCCCCTAAATTAGATATTCACAGAAAGAACGAGAACGAAAATTATTAATAAATTAAACACCTGGAAATGTAAGAGAAAATCTATTCCTTATCTTACACAAAGATGCAACACAAAAATGTACTAGATTTTATTGGCAAAATAAAACAGAAATAACATTAGTGTAACTTAATTTCTTGAAAATAAAATACTTTTTAAATCATCCTCAAAAACAAATCCTCGTGGAGTGAAGACAATAAGAAAATCAAACTCAAATGTATTGATAAACATTTCCTAAAGCTTATCTCAAGGTATTTTATGACATACCCGGTACGGGAAAACACTTTCCATCAGAACAAAAGATCAAGAATCGAAGTAGGAAAAACTTTCGTCTTGACAGGGACGTAATGTGTGTCTTCGTAACATAAATCAAACCTATTCACTGACAATCATGAGACAATCATGAACACCACGGACAAAGCGCACCAAAACGGACTGTTACTGGAAGCAGATGATGGGACCAACAGCACAACACACTTTGCCCGCAACCTTGTCCGCGTATAAGAGCCTGTACACCTAAAAAACATACTAAATTGAACTTAGGAATAGACGCGTAATGCCAACTTTGGCAGGAAGGGAGCTCTCATGTCAGAGTAATTAGTAATGTGTCTATCTCTATCAGTAGTGGTGGTCTGGGAATCTTCCTATATTTTTAATGCAAAGTGGTGTGTGCTAAGGGTGTATTAGCTCTAATATTGGAAGAACGCACCATTTAAATATTTGTCTTTAAAATTTATACATCAGAGGCAGACATTTTACACTTCGTGTAAATGAGTTCATTGTGATTTATAAATGTTATCATTATTTGACGGGATTGAACAATTCCAATAAAACAAACATTTGCATTCTATTTATGGTTGTTAAATTACACTACCTTATTATGTAAGCAGAATTATGTTTTTAAATATTTCTTTTTCCACAATTATATAAATGAAACGACGATTAAACAGGGAGGGGTCGTTACGCAGACTGCGTCATTGAAAATTTTCTTTTTCTTTTCTTTTTCTTTTTGCCGGGCGGGCGGGGGACGGGAAGGTTCGAAAAAAGATTTTTTGAAGGTTTGGAACATTTAATAGTTAAATAACAAAAAATAGTTTAAAAATAGCATATAAAAATAAAAATAACAACTATGTCGTATTAATTTTTAACCATTACGGACATTTTAACATGATAAATAATTTCATTTCATTTTCCAAACTGATGAATAAATCGTAAAAAGTTATACCGTGCAGAGATCTACACCGCTGAATATGCAGACGCGAGAGTGGGATACGGGTTGGGGGGTCATCTCATGTATCAAAAAACTGAGACACTCTTCGCGTGAATGAAGAAGTGACAACAGATACCTGCTTTTCTATGTTGCAATGGAGATTATTCAACAGAAGGCAGATCTAGAAAACAGCTTAGCACTGAAGATTCATTGCTTTTCCCCCAGTGTATAAGATTACTATGCGTGAGCGAGATCGGAGCTCAGATCAGAATGATTCGCATACTGGATATTTCTTAGTGCAAACTATTTTGCAGCTTGAATGTAAAAGACAAAGAAGTAATTTTATTTTGGATTCTGCGCAAAATTTCAAGAAAAATGTTATCGAAATATTAAAGAACAATATCCATTTTCAAGTGATCACTCTCCCTTTATTTTATACGCAGAAGATTAAACTGCCGTTGTCAGCACCAATCTAGAATGCTTGAAAGTATTATTTTTCTTCGTAAAGTTAGTTAGTACTTTGAAGTCTTTACAAAAGTGTGAGAAAGCATGTGCATATGAAAGGTTTTGCACACGGGTTTTAATATGGACTTAGGGTAAATAAGAGGGATAAAGTTGTTAAATATTTCTAAATATTTGGAATGTGATTTGGAAGTGAGTTGCAGAGAAGGGGTTGTTTTTTTGGGGGGGAGGGGGGTCCTTGCAAATTTGGTGGGGGGTCTGAGTCATGCGGTTTAGGGGGGGTGGGCACCTCTGGATTAAAATCTATTTATTTGTAGTGCACACTATAGAACTATTAACCCGTTTTGTAAAGCCTTTTCCCGTCGTAATTACATTTGAGGGGTTTTAAAATCACTACATGAAATTCGTATCTCTCTATCGAGAATAGATAGGCTGTTTATTATTTTGAGACTTCTGTTTCAGAGAGAGTAATTATGCATGTTCCTATACATTCATAGCACATAAAAGCAGACTTCGAAATTAGTTCGCTTCAGAAAAGCCGCAAATAGGTTGGTTCAAGGAAGTGGCGAACTTCCGTGCCGACCAGACACGTGGGGCGACCACGTGGGAGCTCTATAGGTCTCTCGCCTTTGCAGCCGCTTCCGACGCGCAAACGCCTGCCGTGAGGACGGAAGCCTTCCGCGAAGCGTAATACGGCCGTCGCCACCCCCCATTCACGGCACTCGCTCCGCGGACTCCCTTTGCTGCCCTTCATCCACCCCCACCCCTCCACTCTTACACACACATACACACTTCATTCGCGTAACCCCTTCCACAGTCCTCACTCTAAACTCGTGCTCCCTGCCAAAGAAAGGGATCGCGGAATCCCGGTAGCTATTGCGGCACGCACTTCGTCGAACCCCACACTCTCACCTCACCTCGTTTTCTTACTTTCGCTCTCAATCAATACAAGGGAGTATAAGGGATACATAGAGTCAGAGGTGAGTTGGTGTCAGGAGTTCGATCCCCGGTAGGATGGGGATTTTTCATCTCAACTCAACATCCAGACAGACCCAGGCCTAATCAACCTGAGTAAAATGAGTACCGGGCATATCCTGGACCATCCGAAGAAGATGCTGGCCACATCTCGTCCCAGTGACGGGGTCCTATAATTAGGGAGCTCTACCCTCTGTGAACCCTTTGGGCACCTTGCCTGTTGTGGGGGTTTGACTTTAACTTTGAGACGATATATACTTTTGGAATAAATAATGCACAACTAAATTCAGTATTAGAAGATATTGTATAAATGTGATCCTTGTAACGACATTGGTTGAAGAAAAGGAAACCTCTTGGTGATAAATGAAAAGGAAATCTTAACTCAAAGAAATATGTCGGTTTTTTCAAATATTACTTTTTGACTCGTGGAAAAGAGACCAATAAGTACAAGTAACATTATATAAGAGCTAGTACTCCACTTTATTCGATATGACACTCCAAATATCACCGAGACTGCAAAGTTTTCAGGAAAAGTTTCGTGGTTAAATAAATTCTTCATAATACATTTCTTAGCTCTTCTTCGGATGCAGAAGTCCTGAAAGTGCTTGAAATAAACAAGGATATAGTTAATTCTCGCCTCCCCTGATCACGTGCATGTGCACCGAATACTCCGGTGAAGAGTGTTACGCAGTAGTCGTTCCTCCTTGTTCCAGGGATGAGAGGAGAACGCGAGGCAGTTTCCTGTCTAAAATACTTTTAATATGTACTTGGCCACGAACAATCATGTTCGCTCTTCCGCCGGTGATACACTTCACAAAAAGACGATGACTTAATTTTATGGCCAAAATAAGTGTGTTCGTGGATTTAGTTCACTGTATGTACGGAGCCGCCCGTAAATTGCGTAACGCAAATATTTTCACTTTTAACACCCCCTTCCCTCCATACCGCACCTGTAACGGTACTTCGTGAGATAATAACGTAAAATATATAGTATAATTTTTAGCGTTACGTAACACCAGAGCTAGCACCCCCCGATCCCGTCGTAACGCCAATGTAACGATATCAGAAATCCCCCCTTCCCTCAGAGGCGTTACCTAATTTATATTTTGCCCTTGGGTTTTTGGCCACCTACAATTACGTTAGTTCTTCCGCTGATGTAACATTTTACACATGATAACTTAGCATTTTCTGGCTAAACTAAATGTATTTGTGGAGTTAGTTCACCGCATACAAGGAACATATCCATTTGCCTCTTATGCCTATTCCATCTACGTTTACAAGCAATATTTTCTTGTTCTTATTTATTGTATTAATTGTTTAGTATAACTTTTTTATATTGTATTCATCGTAACTTTTATACATCGTAAAATTTATATTCAGGACCTTATGATGACGCATGTAGGTCGAAAGAGCTATCACTCACGCTAAACAAATTCAAAGGGGAAAGTAAAAGAAATTCAGTTGAGACACTTACTAATATTACACCTTTTAGTTTCTCATGTTTCATATAAGGTCACGATCTTGAAATAATGTCTTTACCTTAGCACGGGAACTACCGCAATTCCTAAGATGGGCGATTACTGTAAGCGATGGAGTTATTATGAGTGACCAAAATAAACAGGAGTACCTCGAGACTACTGCTACACTTTGTCCACCGCAAAAATTAAGTCATATCAAGAGGTATTGGAACCACCGCCCTCCTTTCACATAAATCCATCCAATGTATGGAATTTCTCACTTCCACCATCTTGTCCCAAAACACAGAGCTCATAGCTTCGTATCAATGTTTCCTGTCGCTTCTTCTCTATCAGCTAAAATTCGTTACAAAATTAATTGTCAAATTAGAAATTCACGAGGACAAATATTCGTCTTTATAGTACCTCGATTTCTCACCCACTTGCCCGGTCTAACCACTCCCTTTTCTATCATCAAATGAGAGAGCGACTTTACCGCCGATCAATTCCCATCAATACAAATGAGTATCCTAACTCGCTTTCATAATTACTGATATTATTTACGATGAGTAGTTATTTTTCGCTTCCGTATCGTTTGATGACTCCTACAAGACACTTATTATCCTGTCACATTGTCATTTTATTTCCATTTTTAATACAGCTATTCAAGTCATTTTAGTGGTCACGCAAGATGAGGTAAATTGTAAATCATGTTTCTGAAATGAAACAAATAGTAGCTTCCTCATCAATTCAACTCTAAAGGATCTCAATTTTTAAAAAAATATATTCGAAAAACACTATGTTCTACTCATAACATTTCAAACATGACGAAGCGATAATTTTATCCATCTCATTTAAAACAGCTTTTTATTAAACTTCGCATTAACTAACGACAGTAAAAGAAAATTATAAAATATACATAAATAACAAAAAATTTAAATATTACAAATTAAAGTAAATAAAGTTTGATGATGAGGTGTCCTTCAGTTAAAGATTTATTTATTAACGTATTTTCCGACACCAACATTACAAAATTTCAGACAACACTTCACACGTTGCATATTTCTTCTCCAACCTCTTCAGTCAACAAAGATCCTATCCCAACGACCCAAGTAGTTAGCATGGATACGCGAGCTACCGTGTGCTTTTAGCAGACTGTAAAGAAGTAAAAGCTATACCACAACTCAGGAAGGCAAACCCCTACGAAAACGTGAAGACAATGCCACAAAAGTATGGGCATTAGGGATTTTGAAGCTAATGTACACAACAATATAAAATAAGTCATTATAGAACTGTGACAAGAAGTTTTCAACAATAATGTCCATTATTCTGTGTTCGTAAGTAATTAAAATATACTTGAAAAACTAACAATAAAAGCTATGTAAATGTACATGTAATTTACATGTACATGTAAATGTACATGTAAAGCTATGGGNTTAGGGATTTTGAAGCTAATGTACACAACAATATAAAATAAGTCATTATAGAACTGTGACAAGAAGTTTTCAACAATAATGTCCATTAATTCTGTGTTCGTAAGTAATTAAAATATACTTCAAAAACTAACAATAAAAGCTATGTAAATGTACATGTAATTTACATGTACATGTAAATGTACATGTAAAGCTATGGAAACTTGAACATGTAATTTTTTGCTTAAAATTACAAACATATTGACATTCTATTAGTATTATAACTCGCAGCTAACTTTTTATCTTATCTAGGAACTTTTGCTGAAATTTTTGAATCCGCCTCTGCCTTAGGGCCCTTGATCGGAATTGATGGGATGGTCCCTTGCTTGCTTCCGGAGAGTAAATTAGTTTTTTTTCCCTCCACGTGGTCATACGCAGTTTGTACTGTTTTTTGACAATAAATTTATTATTATTATTATGACTGGTTAGATTAAGGAACAACGAAACAATTTACGAAAAAAGTTCCATTTCGTTTCTCTTTCTTCGAAACGTTTATTTAATTGGGCAATCGCTTCATACATTTTTCTATTTACTCATAAGGGTAACATTCTATTAATTCTTCAGTTGTTCTAGTTCACTATGCAGTATTAGTCGAGGTTGAACATATAACACATTTTAAAACTTCCGTAAAAGCTTTGTTTCTTCAAATGCATTCAAAACTTACTTCATACAGCAAATGCGTGGTTTACGGCATACCTGAAAACAAGAGAAACAAAAAATTACACCAGGGGAATATTTTTTTAAAAAGTGCATTTGACATGGTCATGTGATTACAAAACTACTCAAACTTACAACTGGACACTAAAAAGAATCAATGATCGATCAGGATATGGAGGTATTACCGGAAACTCACACACATCCAGACAATCATTTCCACGACCTCGACAATATGTTTAAGATGTTTTTGTGACGTAATAATTGATAGTCATTTTCAGGACAAATGAATAACAAACACTCAGTGTTTGAAACAATTTACACGATCCACACAAACACAATTATTTTCTCTTTTTCATATCTATACGTAATGTCTATGACAAATCTCATACAATTCTCCGGACGCAAACAAGGGACCATTCCATCAATTCCGAACAAAGTTGTGTCAAAAATAAGCGCTGGTCGGAACAAGATAAAAAGAAACTGGTGAGGATAGACGTAATGGAACGAACAAAAATGCACAAACTTGTATGTACTCCATGAAGTATAAAGGTGCACTGAGAAAATTGGATGTGAATACTCTAAGATTGGATGAGAATTCAGAGGAAAAAAATAATTGGATATTATAAAATTGGTTGAAGTGATAGTATTTTGTTAGGGAATCAAATAAGGGGATGAGTAAAAAAAAAATACTTGGACCCTTAAAATCTCGATGCCTCAGACACCCACAAATATTTTTTAAGTCGCTGCAAACCCCCACAAGAGTTAAGACGTGTCCATACTTTACGGCGGAGGAACGAAGCCCGTGAAGTAAGGATGTGTCTGCCGTCCGCGGTGACACCGAAGTGTCGTCACAGCACTTCCCACACGGCAGCGGCGCAGTTACACAACGCCCAGACGTGCGTGAGACTAAGAAAACAGGACGCTCCGCAGACACGCATACTAATGCCGTCGCACCCACAGAATCACGAAACTGGCGTGACTTTATTTGTAGACGTGTTGGCAGACAACACTACGTAATTTCCAATACCCAGTTTTTGTTCGACTCGTCGAGTCCCAGGTATGCCCGCGTCTCCGCGTATTTCAGCTTGTCACATCTCGCGAGCTTAGTGACTCATGCGTGAACGTTTTAAACCATTCAGACATTTTCATACTTAAATCACAAACTTCGTTTTATTCAGTTCTACTCAATTAAAATTTTAAATATATCTCCGATTCGATATGAAATAACACTCTGTATTAAAATTTCTATTTTTAACGTACCTCAAACTAATCTTTTATTCGCTGAACTCACTGGAGTCGACCGAGAATTTGATTTTCTCTCTTTCCGGCCGCTTCATACAATTTCACGTGGTTTCATAAATAGAAACAGCTCTCCAACCAACCCACCTAACTTTAGTGAAGAGATATTACTCGCCTAGCCTTCATAAAAATTACATGAATTTCCATACAATTTTAAAAATTTCCAGTCTGTCTGCTCCATATTGACCACATTATTTTACCGTTTGATAAATATATATCGAACGGTATAGATTAGCACATCACCTACAAACACATATATACATACAAAGAATCATTCTTCAATACATATTAGAAAATATTTCGAATGGGTTTTCTTTCCCTCAAAGTCAATAACGAACAGTTTAAAAATAAATAATCGACTAATCCCAAGGTAGAGACAAAGTATAAATATTTACCGTTTAGGGGAGGAAATTTGCTCGTAAATTTGAAAGAGATCTCTCATACTAATCATACTAAATTTTATTATGATTAATACTAGGTTTTTGAAAACGTTGAACTCATTATATGATTATCAACAAACAATTTTTTTAATGTTTTTAGACATTTTTGCATATTTTAGAGAAGGAATTGCCTTTAATATCCTCGATATATGGAAAAGAAAGGAACCTTTCCAAGATACTTAACTAACGGTAGGGTCAGGTTTATTTGCTTTTAACTACGTTGTTTTTAAATAGTAATTTGTTTCACTTTAGAAGACAACATTCAATATTTATATTCAAATTTCCTTTACATCGGAACGCATAAAAAGAATAGTAGTGCTATTAATAATAGATCTCTTTATTAATAATAAAGAGACGTTCTTTGAAATTAATCTGTTTCAAGAAGTTAATACTTTTTTATTCAAGTACAAGAACACATTTTAATAAAATCAAGTTCCCAAAGAGAAAAATCAAAACCTTAAGGTTTTGTCAAATTGTACACAAGGAATCAAAAAGTATTCAATAATATATCACGCCATTGCTGTAGCACTTTTTAAATAACTTATAACAATTTCAAAAACTATTTTCTTGCATGGTTGTGTTGCTGTATGGCTCATATTAATTTAGTTTTATGTGTACTCAACTTTGGCACGGTTGTGTACATTAATTCTGTAGCCCCATCCTGACCCGGGTTTTGCTCTGGTATTCCTTCGTGTAGAGCCGGATTTCTTATACAGGTTCTCTAGGCTTTGTTTAGGGGTGTGTTTATTGTAACAATAAATTGTGAATTTAGTGTTGTTGTTTTTTTCAACTTTTATGATTTTTAAACACTATACTCAGAATAATCATAGTTCGATAATAACTTGTACATGTAATTTTTTGCGTAAAATTACAAACATATTGACATTCTATTAGTTTTATAACTTGCAGCTAACTTTTTATCTTATCTAGG
>NNCF01131370.1:475266-510013 GCA_002313205.1 Laupala kohalensis | reverse complement strand
AAAAAAAAAAAAAAAAAAAAAAAAAATGACTCACTAAATCGAAACTACGTAGAGCATAATTTTTTGATAAAAATTGTTTTATAGACATATATGAAGATTATGCAAATTCGCCGACATCGAGTAAACCATTGACCTCAGAAATTTTTGACGAACCCAGATTCCAGCCACGAATTCCTCGCTCTACCAGGGTCTCGGTAAATCGCGCAACGTAAACAGAAAGATCAGCTTACAATCAGCTCCCATTCTGGAGACATCCTTCTCAACGGGGTCAACACTTCCTTCATACGGCATTAACTTTTACACCTTGAGGCGACATCAAAAATATTTCTCATTCATCCAAATAAATTATAATATTTTCAGTAACCTCTGTCGGAGTTCCCCTCGGGAACTCTCTCGCATGTATAATTCATAACCCGATTTTTTATTTGAAGAGGTTTCTCATATAAGAGTCTGTCCATGCTGCTCTACTGCTAGACAGTTTATCATTCTGGGATAAATATAACTAAATAATTGTAATTGTATTATTGGTAGTTCTTGTGCTTTAGTATGAAATATTATGATATTTACTCACGCAAAAAATCCGATCAAAATTCGTGATAAACAATCTATAAGGATACATAATTAAAGAGTACATATTCCTGAGTACTATCTCTGAGAATATTTGAAACTATTAAAAAAGCACTATTGGGGAAGGGGGTTCGAAAAATAGTTTTTTGTTTGTTTTGAAGTTTAGAATATTTAATAGTTAAGTAATAAATATACTTTTAAAACACCATATATTAAAATAAAAATCATAATGTCTGGTTAATTCTTAAATTTTACGGATACTTTAAGATGATAAATAATTTCAATTCATTTTCGAAATTGATGAATAAATCGTGAAAAGTCACATTGGGCAGAGATCTGGACCGCCGAATAAGCAGACGCAAGCGTGGGATACGGCTCGGGGAGTCATCATATCTATCAAAAGATCGAGAGACTCATCACCTTCGCGTGGACGATCGAGTGAAAACAGACACCTGCCTCTCTATATTGCCATGGTAAGATTACTCAACAGACGGCCAATTTAGAAAACAGTGTTGCTCTGAAGATTCATTGGTTTGCCTCCAGTGTATAAATTTACTGTGCGTGATCAAGGTCGGAGCTAAATTTGGATCTCTTCTCTTTTCCCACGTATCGCCGTTCGGGAGCCTGTGTGTTTTGTATTGGTGCTTTACCCGATTTGTGAGGAATTAATCCATTTTACTGTGTTGACAGTAGTTTTTGCGTTTCTTGTGATTCATAAAAACTTAGATATGACAAGTGGGTAGAACTTTGCCACAAAAATATTTAAAATTAAAAAATTAATGTAATAATCAAAATATCTTAAGTGATATGCAACAGTTGTGGATCTTCTAAGCCATAGTCTGATAAAGCGTCAAGCGCAGGTCAAGCGTTACAGCATGCTGTTTAAGGTAAGAAGAGATGTGAATGAAAAACTGTTGTTTCTCGAATTGTTCGTTGGTATTGGCTTCTTTAATACAAACTTTGTTCACGAATATTTGCCGTCACGCACACCTATACTCGTTACAAATTATGCAACTTTTTCTTGAGTATTTTCATGGCCTTCGTTTCGTAAAATCGTGTGACCAATCTGCTAATTGCCTCATCTTCTTACTTTATTTATCTTACATGTGACATAGCGGACATGTATCTAAGGTGCTTAACCAGTAAATAAGTTAGATGAAACGTAGAAACCTCGAAAAGCGCATATGAATCTGAATATATATGGAATCTGAGTATGGTTCTTTGAAAATTTAAAAATTCGAATTCTATTCTTCTATTCCCTAGTTTTAGATCCTGAAATATACATTAAAACCTAATTATGTATTGTAATCTCATTTAAATTTATCTTTTATCAGTATAGGTGATGAACATTCTTTTTACTTTGTCATACATGTGGTCTAGACAGAATTGTACGCAAGAAAAAAATCGTGAGATTTTGACGGAAATCTTCGTTTCTAGTGTCACTGATACCGAAAGTATTTTTTAATATGACGTGCGTAATAACGTATAGACTGTAAAATATCGGAAGGCGGCTGGCTACCTCCCTCACTTCTTCGTTCCTTTTTTAGTGCTAACTATTTTTTTACTGTGCACGTAAAATACAAAAAAAAATAGTTTTACTTTGGATTCTGCAAAAAATTTCAAGAAAAATGGTACCAAACAACAGCCATTTTCAAGCAATCACTTTCTCTTTATTTTATAACCAGAAGATTAAACTGCTGTTGTCAACATCAATATGAGATGCATGAAAATCGTTGCTTTTTTCTTTGTAAAGTTAGTTTGCATACTATATAGGTAAGTCTTAAAAGTGTATGAGAAAGTGTGGCAATTGGTTCTACAACAAGTTTTAATATGAAGTTAGGGTGAATAAGAGGGATAAAGTTGTAAAATACTTCTATAGGAGATTCTCGCCAATTTATGGGAGGTGGTTTGCGTCATAGGGTTAAGGGGTGGGCGCCTTTGTTTATATCCTATCGAACCTATATTCACATTCCTCTATACCCTCCCATAAATAAATCCTGGGTGCGCCCCTGCCCACTGAATCCAAAACCATTGCAGAAGTCGGCAAAAGGTACCAGCTAAGATTGAGCAGCCACCCCAACCCCTTGGCCCTGAGCATGGTCGACAACAGAGAAGAAACCAGAAGATTGAAAAGATTCAAGCCACTTGACCTAAACTACATATTTTGTAATAAAATAGTTCCTAAATGTGATGCAATAATACATTACACGAGATACCATTCGGCATTCTTCTCACTCGTGTAAACCTACTCTCAAATAATTCTCCGAATGTTCTGTAACTTGAGCAAATTATGACTAAAGATGTATATGAGAAAGAAAGGGAATGTACGCTGCTTCGTAATACAAAAAAATAAACTGGAATCATTGAAGTAGTGTTCGTTATCGAGTATTGCATTATTTGAATGGACCTAGTTCTGATACAACACAATACTCACTGAGAGAAAGAGAGGTTAGGGCGTATCTTCTTACGGACAGTTTGTTTCCGTCGCTCGCTAATGACGCCGAGTTCTGCTGTAACAAATGACTCTCGCACCCTGTGATGACAGCTCCCGCCGCGCAGCTGCGCTAGCAGCGACTCCCTAAGCCTCGCACGACGACAGCCGGGCGCCGCAATTCTCGCAGGGTTTCGGTAACTCGCCACCAAGTTCGTTTTTCGACGAAATCTCCAAGCATGTCACGGGATGAGACATCGAAAAAAAAGCGCTTTAATTACAAGTTACGAAATGAGCCACAAACTCCCGTTTTAACGTTGGCACTGGCTACTTCTTCTCGCCAGACCAGCTTATGAGTAAATTTCAAAATATTTCTCATACACGTAATGAGATATCCGATTTTACACATTCAACTTCAAATTTTCTGTGGAAGGACTCAGATTAATAATGTGGTTTTCAAACATTAATATATTCGCCCCTGTTTTATTGACTCATCGTGTCTTAGACCGGTAGATTGGTAGAGGTAAAGGAGTTAACTTTCATACCATAGGTTGTGGGTTTGAATGCTGGGTAAGGAGATGATGTTTTAAGTGATTCATTCGTATTTAATTCTTTAACCTCCATTCAAATTATGAAACAACATTCTAGAATTAATATATCTTGGCACGGACTAGAATAAAAATGGTTCCCAATTATTTCACAACTACTCATCCATCATTCAAGTCACAACATGATAATTTTGTTATTAAATGTTATTAAAGCGAAATTAAATTGGCACCGATATTCTATTTCATAAAAATAGATTTTACGCATATAATAAATGGTGATGAAATTTCACGTCATATAAAGTAGAACACCACAACAAGAAAGAAACATAGAATGTGTACTGAGAGTTAAATCAAGAGTAAATTGGTAAATATAACGTTCTTATTTAAAATATTTTTTTTATTCTGACGAATTTCCACTTATGTCATTTCCAATGAAACGTCTAGTTTAAAGAAGTATCCCTGGGTAAGCAGGGAATTGATAAATTTGACGTTTATCTATTATAACTTTTCTTTGTTCACAACATTACCTTCGGGTATATTTACATCCCTTGCTACATTTTTGTGAGCTACTTTACTGAATTAACTTCTCATTAATCAATAAGTGATACTTGAATTTATTTCGTTACATTTGTTATCGAACGCTTAAGGAAATTGAAAGTAATGTATTAAAACTTTAGTTCACGAAACAAATTCAACTGTCTTTTGTTTCAACTACACGAATTTTCCCCCAAATCTTATTTTCGAGTAACATTTTACATACTGTCTCATCACTTGCTAAATACATATAGCACGTCAGGCCATTACCATTCAACTCAAAAACAGCAAGTAAACAACTCCAGACGCGGTACAAATACGTGATGACCCATAAAGAGTTTATTAACATTCGACTGAAGTAAGGTACGAAAAGGAAAAAAACAGGTAAGAANGGTAAGAAACTCTTGAGGGCTCTAATCATAATGAACGACCAATTGCTAGATAAAATATTTCGAACATATTCATGTAAAGCCGTATAAAATATTTCACTTGAAAACTGAGCTATGTCTTTATTTCTAGCGAAACTATCAGAATTTTTCGTCACTCAAAGAAAAAAATGGAGCCCCTGAGAAAAATATTTATCAATTACACTCACGAAAATTTTCTTACCAGAGATCTCCAGTGATCCCCAGAACCTCCACTGATGGATGTAACCATAGTACTCCTTAAAAATGTATTTAAAAATACATTCCGAAATTATAAATGACGAAAAGTAAAATTTCATTCCTTTTCTGAAGCAAACTATGACGTCCTCTTTCAATTCTCCATTTATTTTGTGTGCCTCAAGTAAACTTTTTAAGATAATTATAAAAGTAATGATTTTCGATTAATTGTATTAGCATCCTGAAATATCAGGATGGTTGATTGTTTTGTTTCAGAAACATAAATTGAAGGAATAAAATTATAAAACCCGAAGTTGAATTCACCACCAAACAACTTTGCGGAACCTTAAAACATATTTGAACAAATACTTTTCTTAGAGTAGAATACTATTGAGTCGGTATACATACTGTTTTATATTTATGTAATACCTGTGAATGGAGATATGCTTTAACTACAGCCAGATGAAAGTGGAATTGGGAATCGAACCTCGAATCTCCTGCTTTGGTCGTCTACTGATAATAATAATAATAATAATAAGACTACAGTTAGGCAATTTCTTAAGCCACACATAAGCCTTNAACTGGAGTCATTTCCAAAACACTGAAAGGGCATCTTGCAAAATTGCCATTGACCAGAAATGTAGTGCCAGAAATGCAGAAATCCGTTATATTGCAAACATGTCACCTAACAAGGAAATTTCTTAGTCTCGACTAAGACCTAATTTTTCTTCCGGTTTGGCGTATAAGCCCGCCGCAACTATCTGTTTGAACAGAGATAAAACAAGTGCACAAAATAATAATAATAATAATAATAATAATAATAATATCTTTATTTAGAGGCGTGAATCAGACCATAGAGGGTCCGGACTACAAACTGACCACATAAGGAAAATACACAATTTACTTGACTTTTATACTTACGAAAATATTATTTTTATACAGGTAGTAAAAAACAAGGAAGGAGTGATTTTTAATTTAAGTGAACTGAACTAATATTATTTTTAATATTAATAATCTAGATTTGAAATTTACTCGTCTAAGAATTCATTGCGTTAGGAGACAAGATCACGATCCTCACCCTCTCTCTCTCTCTCTTCGACCACAATACAACTGGATGTCCTGCATTGTTCTGAACTAAACACGCACACGCCGTCGGAACAACTGGTGTGACGCGCACCCTCCTTCATGCCTACCCCTCCAAGGTAACATTCCCATTCACGCGGGGTGAGTCCCTGACCAGCAGAACACAGCGGCGATCGTCTGTTCCGTCAGTGCTTTCATACTAAGCATATCTCGCCTGTGAACAAGTCGCGACGCCAGTTGTAGTAATGAATTACTTGCCGGGAAGTATATTAATTGGAATTAATAAATATTGCACTGTAATTCTTAGTATTTCCACATTGAAAGAATCAGTTTGGATGTGAGATTCAAATCAAGAGGAAGGAAACCTTACGATGTGACATCACAACTTTATAGTATCCGAACTTTTTAATATCCACTGGTTTGAAGATATCCTTACATTTCTCTGAATTTGGATCTCACATCCAATCCTAAGGTGTTCACATTTATTGTGCTTTCTCAGTAGTGCAATATCTGAGATACCTTAAGCACAGTTTGACTCTTGGGAGGAAGACGTGCAAAAGAAAACTGGCCAATTGCATCGATAGTTAAAAGATGTTATTCAATCAATATTCCGCCGAGTTTTAAATGTATAGAGGCAAATGAACTTACAATATTTGCGTGAAGAAAGAGAAGATTACTACAAAGAAACTAACTAATTTGCGCAGATTGGATTGAAGCCCAATGAGTTAGTTTCTTTGCAGTAACCTCCTCCAAAATGAAGCGATCGTAAATAAATTAATGAAATATTTCTTCAAAAGTTTGACCGAGCATATTAAGAAATGTAAAAAGATTTTCAAAAAATCATATAATTGCTAAAATAACGAAAAAATTGTTGTTACTACACCTAACAATGTATTTTGGAAGAATGTGAATAGATGTTTTTAATGATGTAGGAAAAGAATGTTCTCCAAACTCAATATATGCTAGGCACCACGTGTATCTTTTAAAATTTGATCAGTAAGACATCGTAAGAAAACGATACAAAGACGGATTACGTCAAATAAATACGAATCACGATATATCAATTAATGTAGAATAGGGGTAGCAAAATTTGTCGCCACTCAACACGGAACCGAAAACGGGTAATTCACCCCTTTGAATGCAGAAAGCAGTCCTGACCTACCCCAGGCCCTGTTCAGACACTTCCCCAGTGCAAAGAACAACAAAGCGAGCTTTCGCACCCCAACGCCATCCAGATGGACCGCACTCCCCTTCGCATCGAAATGTATCGATCTTGAGGTCGCTTTCGCCAGAATACTGTAGCTTCTACGGGAATGTATTCATCTCCAAATTATTAAAGAAAATGTGGCAGCGTTCGAATGAACAGATTAAAAGAAATTCCGATTTATACAAAAACACTTCAATAACAATATATTATTATAATCTACTACAAATATTGATTCAAAAAATAACAAATCCGTCATCAATTATTTAATTTAATTTGAATGATATGTTAAACTAAATGTGTACTTTAAAGGTATGAGTCTAAAGATTGTAAAAAATAAATTAAAATAAATACATTAATTTAGAAATAGAAATACATTGAAGCTGAATATTCGCATATTCCTTAAAGAAACATTGCATAATCGATTTTCAAGCATTATAAACACTATTACATTTAATTTAATGTATACACACATTTCTTGTTTATTGAGAAGGAATTTCAGATTTATTGATTAACTCTGGTGGTACGTCTCGTGCAAACTGTTATAAGAGAGTTTTAGAGTAAGAATTTGATAGACATTCTAAGAGGATGTCATATAACAAAATACAGAAAAAAACACAATATAGATTATATTATTGATGAACTATATCTCCTCGAAGGAAATATATTTCATGCCAAGTATCCTATTCCATATTGATAACGTGAAGTTAACAAAACGTTCGAAATTGATCATTATATAATGTGTGCAAATACACCGAAAAAGAAAATAATTTAATGATTCTGTTAATTTATTTACATAAAATTTCCAGCGAAGATACGAATACTACACATCGCAATATACTCCTCGCGTAAGTAACAAGAATACGGCGGAAGAAACCCAAGTAAGGGTTGCTGGCCTGTCGATTGCTTTCCGTGGGGCAGCTGAAAGGGATGGGATCGTTTTTTGCACCCTCACGTGAGGGTTCTACGTCATCAGTGGGGGTCATGGAACGAAGGATGAAGGGACGAACTGGACTAAATGACTGAATGCTCAGTCGCTCACGACTGCGGTACATTTCATGCGGAAGTACTGTCTTCGTCAAAGATAGAAAAACTCCCACTCAGGTAAGCGTCTCGTCTTAATCTGTTGTTGTGGACGCTCTAAAAATTGTTCAGCGCTAAGGAGCACATTTGTAGCCGATCTTCCTCTACTAAAATTCTCAAAAAATCATACTTTTGTAAAAATTACTAAAAATTTAATCACTAATCTTACATTAGTAAACGATGACTCATTTTTCTCGTCTAGGGCAGGCAAACAAAACCAAATTTGAATCAAGCTTCTACGACATCCCGTTATTGGGATAGAGGTTCACCAAAGAACAAAATTAAAATTTTTATTATAAAAAGGGGTGAAGAATCCAGGACGCTGATAACTTTTGACAAGCTTTATACTATCTCTATAACAACGCTATCTCTTTTCAACTATGGTTCAAATTTAGGAGTATGGAAGCCCAAAATTCGATTTTGACCAATACCACCAGGTCTGACACCTCCACCCCCTATCACCGGGGTGATGTGGGTGAGATCTAATATGAACATTGAGAATCCGATGGCTTTATTCACATATCAATGAAAAAAACGAAATATTTTTAGGGCAGCTACAACTTCAGATATATCCCGTCTAAAATACACACGTCAGTGTTTCCCCCCAAAATAATATTATTCAGGATCGTGTTTTATAGATGAGAAGAAATACATTCCATACATGTCGGGTTACTACAGATTACACTGAGAGAAAGATACAAATTAAGCGATTCCGGTCTTATAGTGGTGAAAAAGATTTTACAACAAACCTTAATAATTCTTTGGGAGATAAATTCAAGTTTAACGCGTGTTATAAAAAGTTATCCCTGACTAACATAATTCTAGAAATAAGTAGTCATCAGCATTTCACAATTTTTCTTTTGTTTCTTCTTTCATTATTTCCGCACGACTTAACACTCAAGTTTCAATCGTTAGGACAAGGGTTGATTTTTTTACGCACATCTCTCTTCTGTTCCGCGACATCTGACAGGAGTCTGGGGTTGTCTGGGATGTCGCATAAGCCTGGGGTTGTTAGTCGACTGGCTAAAATGCCAGGATTCCGAATGGGAGACAGAACCCGCAGGACAGTACAGTAGGTCGGAATACCGGTCTTAACAGGAACAATTAGTTTACCGTTGAGGTAGTCACGCTCCATTGTATAGTTACAGGAATGGATACAAAGAATTCTATTCGTTTGCCTCAGTTACAACGAACTATTTCTCTTCACGCAAGCAGATGTTTCACTGTGAGTGAGATTAAGACACATGAAATAACAATGATAATGAGTAAGGAATACATAAGTATAGTTGGATTTCTTCCAAAAAAGCAAAATTATTTAGAAATATAATAAAGGAAAATTTAAAAAAAATAATTTTTCAATCGTGAGTCGTATAAGACGCATACGTAAAAACTTTCGAAATCCTCAATGTCTGGAACACAGTTAGGGGGAATTGATTAATATTCTAGGGACCAAGACAACTAACGTTCAAAATGCGATGGGAACAGTTATATTTCAATAAATTCAGTATCCATGGAATGTGTAATAAATACTCTCGATACATCTGGAAAGCTTTGAACACTTGAGTTTCTCTAGGAAGGAAGTGGAAAATACGCAATCGCCTACACCGAACGGACTAACCCCTAAACCGAAACGAAAAAGACAGACGTTGAAGGAGAAGGGAAAGGTCGGTGGTTCATTGTCGTCATCCCCGACAGCCAGTCGGAGCCACCCCATCCCACTCCACCACCCGCATCGGCGGCGTCGACATGGCGGCAGCAGCAGCAGCCACTCCGGTCTGCCACTGGGGTGTTTGGGTGTCTGCACCCTGTCCTCCCCAACCCCTCGGCGTTGCAGCAAAAGGATCGCGCGCAAACATTGTTGCCAAATTGTCAGTTCTTCGGAAACGATGTGGCTATCTTATTTCAAATTTCCTTAGCGTTTCCATTTCAAATTGCGTTACGTACGTATTTTCGACAGAACACGACATATCATAGTGCCTGTGTGAATATCTTCTAATGAAGCGCTTCAAACTAAATCTTATTCACATTAAATAATAAAATTGTAACACAATATCTTTACGAAATAATTTGTAAGTATTTACCGACATGTTCTCAAAAAATTTACCGATTGATATTATATCGCTAAATTTTACAAAGTAATCTCCCGCAGTATCAGTGCGAAAAAATTATTTTGTACGACAACTAACCTTCTGTAACTTGTCTATAACCATTCCATGCCAAACAACACACGAGTACCTTCAATTATCTTAACTGAGAAACTTATCAGTACGTTCAACTCATGTGTTAACTTCTAGTTTGACTAAACATACCCCACATTTATCTTATGAAAACTGATGAAATTTTAAAAATTGTTGTCACATTGAATATTCACGGGAAAGTACAAATTTATTTATTTTCGTACGAAGAAATATCATTGTTCGTTTGGTGAAACATTAACAGCATCCCAAGAAATTAGTAAATAATTGTCAATACTCATTTTTTCAGGCAGCTCGACGATGCTTCATGTTCTAGACAAACAAATATTCGGTAAGGAAATATTGACTGCAACATAGAACCCCTTTTATTGAATATACACTAATTCTAAGTTCTAAATCCTGCACTTCATGTTTTTTACAACTTTGAGAATGTAGGCCACTCCCTCTAGAGCAAAAAACAATTTGGGGGCTGGGAAGAAGGGGAAGTTTCGTCAGTCAGCGACCGCTGGAGGGTAAAGAGCCAGGCGATGGGGCACGGTAAGTCCATTCCTCCTGCTCCTCCTCCACCCCCTACCGCCAACAAAGCGGTCTGCACGGATGCTCTTCGGATGTCTGCAAACCACCTCTTCTCTACGCAGCACACGCTCTTTCCCCCTCCCTCTCCTTGGCCACTGCTGCCACATTTGAGGAAATTGTCCACTACATTCTTTAACAAAATGATACAAAAATATATCTGGATACAAATAAAGAAACAGCTACACTCCGGAAATGACGTTCGTAAAACCAATACAGTATGACTCAAAAATGAGTTCCCCTTTAGTCATCGTGATAAGTCTATTCTGAGACTGAAAGGAAATTGTTGATATGTATTATATATTTCACAAGAAGATCCAAATTCAGAAATCTTATGTCTGAGATAAGAATAATTATGTATATATCAACTATTATGTACACGTCCATAATTATGTATATGTCAATAATTATATAGTTCTCAATAATTATGTATTTTCATAGAATGTAATGTGTGTGTATCTTAGATATCAAACATCATCTATTGGATTAAGAGAAAATTATTTTCATGGTGTTAGTGAAGATGGGTCGTAGTGAATAGTTTAATAACATTTTTTCCCTTATTCGGATTTTTCCTTAATTTTATGATAAACTAAGCAGCCGTTCATGACGTCCAAACCATTGCCTATAACAGTCCCAGTAGAGTTTGAGGAGCTCAATGTTGGGGTGTGACACACACTCCCTCCAGAACCGCCAAATTTGGCACCCGTGTTTGTCACCCCGTGCGTGGTTCCCTCAATAGCATCTTTCGGCGGTGGCAGCGTCTGCGTGGGAAGCTATTGACCCGACGACGAAATACTACGGCTTCGTCTGTAGTACTACGATCCAATGGAGCCACGGCAGACGAGGAAAAATTGCTCTTTCACACTGCAACACGTTGACGAAACAATAGGTTTAAACAGATCCAGAGACGAGCTAGAGGGGCTGTAATTCACTTCTTTTGTTTCAAGATTACACATGAGTAATAGATTTTGCTTGAAAATTTAAGATAAACTCACTGTTACTAAAATATACACAGTTTCATTACACACTGAAAATTATTCCTTTTCACATCTCACATGTAGCACACAGCAAGAAGAAAAAAAATATACATGCTAGTTTGCTGCTAAAACATTTATCACTCAAACTTATCTATAATACAAAAACGAATTTGCGACTGTAACATTTGAAAAACGAGCGTCCGCTTCAAACAGTTTTGTGTGCTAGTAACATTAGAGTTTTTACAATTCTCAACATGAATACCAATCATTTGCGTCTTTACACTTTCAACGGTACACTAATTACGAAATTGAATAGGTAAGAGAATAGTCTTCTAATCTTTCTGTCTTTTTTCTGCTGTGTTGCGTTTATAGTGGGCGATACAATGAATTTAGAATATAATAAATACGCAAAATTTATTTACCGATACGAAACAAAAAATACATGACTTTTTGAGTAGGTGAGAGAGTGAACTATCATTTGAACGCATTAAAACATTATTACATTCTGTCATCTACACCATTCTTGTGCTCGAAAGATCATATAAAGGTTTCGCAATTCGAGTTCAAACAAAGTAAGAGTGCGTACCGAAACGACACACACTTTACAAAGTACCATAAAGCTATATACTTTACAACGTTTTACATGTCATACACCAACAATACAAACCATTTTTAATGTCACGAGATTTTCGTAGGCGGCAGTAATTCTCGCACAATATACTCTCTCTCTCAATATACTTTGCGGACACACACGCTCGCCACCTACGCTCGCCTACATGCAGCATGCATTTCGCAAAATACCCACTTACTCCCACCAACAAACATGCACACATGAATACGTCAGCTCAATATTTCTAACAAAGGGCTATAACAAAATCTTCCAATACAAATTCTGACAGTAGCCTATAAATCTTCAAAATATCTCTATAATTCTTCAACCTCATTTTCTCTTCACGCATGCACGACCCGTGTACAGCTCCAACCCAGCAGGGGTGCCAACCTCATCCTTCACCGACGACAGTTCCAACAACGCGTTATGCCGTGACAAACGCAGCTCCAGCAAATGAAAACAGCATTTTTCGTTTCGCAAAGCTCGTATAATACGTCACAACTCATCGTCCTCCTGACAATTGCTGTCGCAATGACTAAATATGAGTAGGCATTCATATACGTAATAAATACATCAACACTATGCTGATTATTATTATTATTACTACCAGGGCTCAGCACTCGAAATTCGGGTGTAATTTTTTATTACACTCTTCATTTTAAGTCTGGAAATCATGTATCAACATCATATTTCTACATAAATAAAACAAAATAAGAAAAACAAAACATTAATTATTTTAGTTGGAAAAAAAGTACCTACGCCCAAATAACACTCTTATTACATCTTATATTCTTCTTATTTTTAATTTTATTTTATCAACTCGCCTCGCTTGCTCGGGGTTTTCCTCTAACTCTATTTAAGGTTTTGCCCCAACAAATTCGACGTGGATTACCTCCAGACATCGACAACAAAATGTATTTGTTATTCGCAATCCTTTCTCATAAGGCGAATTCGGGATGATTTCCAAGTTATATCGTGGTTTGGTGTGCTGGGTATGAATAAAACTGTTATTGTGCGGACATTTGAGTCAAGTGCGAAAGATGAATCATTTGTTATTCTATAGTTGGAATGTATTCAACACCCTAAAATAGCTCCAGAAAGAGGAGAGTTTTGCAGTTTTGTTTTATTGTGTATTATTTCCCCACGTCAGGGCATCGGCGTTTTCGAATGATCAGCTGAAGAGCAACCGGCGTGTTCCGTGCGCGTGTAAACCGACATATCTCTCGTAATTATGGAGGCATTAGCTGGATGTGCGCTTCGGTCGAGTTGTCTGAGGATGCTTTGCGCGACGATGAACGCTTAAGCTGATGTTAATGAATGGAGGTCGACAACGAGGCCCGTGATGTAGAGCGTAATTATTGATTCAAAGTTTATACGAAAGATAATGGAGCAGGAGATTAAAACAATTGATGCGAGTCCCATGCCTTTAGAAATGAGTTTCCAGGAATCCAGCGAAATCTTTCAATCAAGAACTTACATCGCAGCAAAGTACATGCAAGAACCACATTTTACAAACGAATAAAAGATTAAACTATACCATTAATTATTTCGTTCAAGAAGCATTAGTAAATTCTGTTTGTCTCATTCAGAACATATTTTTTCTGTCCCCGAAATTTTTAAAAATTTTGGCGACAGACAAATAAAGGATGCACGGTTAGATCACATTTAAGACATAATGAACTCGAGAATAAAGTGGGAAACAATTAATTTTTCAATTTCTTTAGAGACACGAAGAGTAGAATTTCCATGTGGTATACATCGAGTTTTCGTTCTTCCATCATCTTACCTAAAAACATCGATATGAAGAGCTCACTATTTTCTTAAGCAACGTACAATCTTAAACAAGTTAACAAAAAGATTCACTCTCAGCTTCTCTCTCAGACATAAAACACAAGTTTGTGGAATTCTGGAAATTTTAATATGGCTAATGTAACAACGGACACTCCATAGAACCGTAAAATAAATCCTAATATTCTCCGGAAAGAAAATATTCCTTTTTTGTCGCAAAGTTTAAGTTAAAAATAATTAATAACCACCTGGAATACGAATAATGTGGCATTACTTTAGGTCACATAGAGCTGCACTTTCTGACAGAGGTTTCATGCAGACTAGATGATAGAAATTAACGCTTAACATGATAATCACTTCGAAGTTGTTATAACCCAAGTATCGTGCAAATCTATAACCACAAAGAAAACAATATAAAGAAATATAATATGAAAATAAAACTAATATTTCCTCTTATTTTATTATGAAACTTTTTTTTCAAGAGGAGTGAAAAATTGCTTTTCTCAATACCTCCATGAGGCCTGCTCTTCTATGTAACCGTTGGACTTGGGAAGGAGAGATGTTGGGTTGCCGGAGAATGCATGGTACCGAACCGACATGTGTCTGGAGTAGGTGAGGGAAACCCCAGCTGAAAACCTCACCTAATTCGGCCGAGCGGGGTTTGAATCCACGCTGAGCAGAATGGCGGAAGCGAATCCACTACCACTAGACCACCGCTATCGGTGGTTTTGGGGTGTTTGCAACATCAAATAATGATAAATTAAATATCGTTGGTTTCTTGCTCATAAGTTTTATTGCTACAAGGCTCTTTCGGCTGCATAGCAGTCATCATCAGTATGCTACTGACCAGTGAATGCTACTGACGATGGCTGCCATGCAGCCGAAAAAGCTTTCTAACAATAAAACTATAAGCAACAAACCAATGATATTTAATTTATCATGCCTAATTCTTGTAAACATTGCATCGATTAAACACAACGAAAAAGTAATCAGCTCATAAAAACTAACAATTCGGTAAACAACGTGATATCAAAAACGCGCAGGGGGGAGACAATACCCATTAAAACCAATTAACCCTCGCCTCTCCCATCTAAACACATCACATATACATCCCGCGGGTATCGGCACCGAACACTTCCCAGTAAATTTCCTGTGGTTCTTTTCAGTGCTTTGACCTTACGTATGCGTCTAAGCAGTCCCTCCACTTGGGTGCCTCAAGAAGATTTTCGAAGGCTTCCCTCTCCCTGTCCGTCCCAACAACTCCACAGGATCACGCCACCCCTGTGTGACGACAGCCCCGTCGGCCGCCGCCGCCGCCGAAAGAACTCCCGCTGACGATATCCCGTTCTGGAGATTACGAGAGGAAGAATTGGCGTAAAATGGACCACGAAGGAAAGTGTGAAAGAGAAAACAATACCTCGGTCAAGGACTTTCCAATTACCCTTTTGATTAAGACAATTTACAGAGTCAAGAAATGAACATTCATTATAAATATATCAAGATAATGATACATTCATTACCTTGATGTTATATTTTGTATTCTAGTTTAGGCCTAGACCACGAAATCGAGCGCTACACACTAGACACTCGTAATAATACGGGGGGGGGGCGGTGTCTAGATGTAGTCCAGATACTTACATCCATGCTGTAAGAGGCCCACGGCGACATCGAAATGCAAATCTAACTAATATTTTCCGAATTGTACGAAGGATTTCTCCACAGTAAGCAAAGCACACAAGCCCTGGGCTACCAAGGGCGCTCTCTACATAGTTTTCATAATCCATTCTTTTCTTTATATGTCTGTACTACACAACCGAAAATGCATATACGTCGATACAACACACTGCAAACGATTAACATCAGCATTTGACAATGCATTCAGCCTATTTCTCGGTCATGTGTGCCCTTTGAAACATAACTTCAATCGATACATCCCACTTTACTGACTTGCTCTACTGTACACAGTGCATGAGACAAAAGAGAGGTTAGCCAGAGGTTAGCATCCCAGTGGATGCCAGAAGGTGCTACATCTTTTGAAATCGTCACAACTTCACTAACTGATTTAAATTTGTTTTTATTTTCAAGTTTATTAGTGTGTTATTAAGTTGTTCTTCTGCAATATGTATTCTGTTACTGTACTTGTTGTTAGTGATTTCTTTTTATTTAATATCACAATTTAATGAATCTTATTCAGTGATTTCTTTTAATTCATTGTGAAATTAATTCAGTGAAATAACTATACTATTTCCTGTGGTCGCTGATGACTTGTAATGTTAAAGTTACCTTAAATAAATAAGTAAATAAAACATACAATTGATTTCGTGAATAGCCTTTCGTTAGTAGCAAAAAGATAGATATCATTAAATAGAGGAATAAATCGACCATCTCAAAACAATAAGATAAACTTGCACTCTTCATTCTGTGTATCTCGAGGTGACAGAAACGACGAATTAAACGTGCTTGGAAGATCAAGCCGAGAAAGTAAATTTTTCATTTATACATTTCAGCTCGGTAACTGGAAATCATAAATGAATGGTTTGGACAGTATAGGCATTATAACTTTGGGAAATTGCTGAAGGAATGACGTAGTGCATTTCCAGAAGACATCAATACATTTTTAAAAATGATAGTTTTTAGAAAAAAATAGTAATGGGAGCGAAGTTGCGTATTCTCAGCTAGTCATTAAAACCAATTAGAGTAATAAATTAAACGACAGAACACGTGCGAAATCAAACAGAAAGGAATCCTCGCCCGCACTGTCAACATTTAGAACACGAAATTAGAAGCCTTGATACCAAAATATTTCAGAACATTTGAAGTTGAAATACGAACTTTATGTGGGGCGCGGAGACGCAATGATTTATTGTACATTTCAGATAGCGAAAACAGGACAAGTATTTCGTCGAGTGACGTAAACGTCTCCGTCTAACGGACAGAAATAGTTAACAAGATCGACGAATGTGACTTTAACGGCGACATAAATTATCTTCTTGCACGTTCGTAACTTGCATCAGCAGAGACAGATTAAGTGCAAAGCCAAGGCCTTAGACTACATAAAAGACGTGTTCTTTACTGCAGACTCGTAATTATCGACGAGGATTGAAGTGAATTTGAAGAGATTTTGCGAGAATAAAATGCGTAAAATAAATGAACGAGGTAGGGAGGGCAGGAATGTGTAGTGAGATGTAATGAAGAGGCAGCAAACGTTTTCTTGGGTATATCTTTAGTTATTCGGTTCAGGCAGCAAGTTTTCAGTTTGTGTCTTATTTTAGAGTTATCTTATTTTGAAAATATTAAATGGTATCGTAAAATATCATAGAATTGCTACGTAGCACTGTTGCTCTATATTAATGTGTTCACCTATACGTTATATTTTTGTCATAAGTATTTGTGTACTTCGTTTTGTCAGTTATAGATGAAGAGAGTATTTTTTTAAAGTCTCATTCACAGTTGTTCATGTTGTTCAGATACACACGGTGAATTGGTAAATTTCACAAATATGGTTAATAAAAATCCTTTGAAAAAATGTCAAATGACAATTGGTTTTGTCTTTCATACGTCTTGTGTACTTGATTTTCATCTACCACCGAGCTATGCTCAATTGTAGTAAATAAATCATTACTACTATGAACAAAACATGTTACTGTACCAACTCTCTTTAGATATATAAGACACTCGGGAAGAATCACATTTAAGATACAGAATCATAGAGAAACAAATCCCAATCAAACCCAAAATTGTACTTCGATTTGAATCTCACAAACTTCAGAGAAGTTAAATTAATATAATTTAATACCACACGCAATATAATTTAATACTTATTAACCACCTAAACAGGGCGTAGTCCTCATTTAGACACACAAGAAGAAAATATTTATTTTCAATTTTAGCGGGACACTTTTTTCATTCGTGTAACAGAAAGAATATGAGATGAAAAACTAAAATATTAAACTAGGCTGACCCCAAAGAAGAAACTGTGTCTTTTGGAATATAGCCAGTTCGCGCAAAGAAGCAGAGACGAAATTCTTTGAACAATATCACTCAGATTTTGCATTAAGAGCCATTTTCTGATTGCAGCCTCTCGCATCCTTTTACACCACACAACTATGAACAAACCTTGAAGAATTAAATTAAGTTAAAGCAAAAATTACAAAAGGTTTCTCACGTATGGTTAACATGTAAATCATACAAACATTTTCCAGCTCACGTATATTGAAATTCCACTTCTCTGTTATGTTAAAACAGATTCCTTTGACAATCTAAAACATTTATCGCTTAAAACTAGCCAATACCAAGTTCACGCTTTCATTTATCAAAATGATGCTTTATATGAAGTAAAGATACTTTTGTGCTACGTAAGAGATGGTTCCATTTTATATTCATCCAAGCAACACTGAAAGAATGATATGTTCTACATGAACACTTATTCGTATCATTTAAATAAACGAGTTTCAATGCAAAAGCGCTTAGAAGAACACCATATCGAAACCAAAGGAAAATATGAGTTCGTAGTGTGTAGTGTACGTTATCTCCATTGTCCCATCTCGAACAGTTTTTATTTTTTTTCGATTTTTCTTGGGATCGGAATTGATTATGACTAGCTAAACCTTTGCGATTTAGCCGCACGGGAAATTTAATGACATGAACATTCTGTACGATAACGTGAAAGTTTAATTTTATTCTGGAAGACTATTTTGTTCACCTGGATATTATGTCAGATAATACTTTCCCCCTTCTGCTAGTTCCACTCGGATTCATATTTAGCATTGAATAGGATATCAGACAGTTACGAATACTATATGATGATGCACAATGAAGCATCGCATAACTCACGAACGATTCCCAACTAAAATTGTTTATATGAACATGGTCAGACGCGTCAGAGCTGTAAATTATCAGGACTCAAGTAGTCAAGTAACATGCTTTTCAAATACATGAGTGAAGTAGCTTCTTTTCTTGATGTAATTTTTAAATGCTGTTATTTCGGTAAGGAAACGGTGAGAGATGAAATAAAAGGTTATCTTCACCATATCTTTTAATGCTCTTCATTTGTGTGATTTACTGCGTCCAGTTACACAGAAAATGAACTAAAATGTTCTGGGATATTAGCCTATTAAATAACACGATATGGTATCATTAGTGTGTCACAAAATTTGTTATCCTGGAATCATACACGTTAAGTCCTTGAGAGAGAGAACTGATTCATGCGTAAGGGTTTTGCGGAGGACATACCATTACACAACGAAATTAAACAGGTAATGAAATGAGGTTCAAAGATAAATATAGATCTCGCTCCAGAAGTAGATACGTCAAGTACCGAAGAGATAAGACATTGTACGTCACAAGGTGAGATAGGATAACGCGCGAATTCATGGAGGATTTCTCTTCCAAGGAAGAACACATTCCCAAAGAATCACTGGCTTCCATTTACAAACGAAAGCATGTTATCAAAAAATATCCATCAAATAACATTGATTATACTGGGGTTTATTGAAACACTTGGAAGATTTACCAGAAAATGTAGTAGATACACAATAAATATGAAGTTTCTCAGAGTGACGCGCAAATAATGGAATTGTCACCTGCTCAAATTTCAATAAAATTATTTCGATATTATATAATTTCTTTCATGACTGTCATATTTTTAAGCGAGGGATTAGGCATAGTAGCACTAATTATTTAAAATCGTTTACCCAAAGTTTTATAATATCATTAAAATTGATAGTTCAATTTAGAGATTTTTGTTACTTAAATAAATTCTGTCCGACTCAACTCAAAATTTATTTATTTTATTTGGAACATAAATGGCAACATAACATAGCAGTCTTCCGGCACAATAACTAGTTCACCTCGTAGGGCAGCAGGAAGTGGCGTCTCCCTCGCCCGTATTTGGGCAGCAGCGACCCTTCGTTAAACTCGCCGTCATCATGGCTGCCGCCGCCACCGCCTTTGACTGTGCCTCTGGAAGGGTAGAAGGGCGAAGAGGGAGCCCTTCCCCTAAGCGAAGGACGCGAGGGGGGAGGGCAGGCGGCGCGACGCGCCAGCCGCAGGGACTCGCCCTTTGGCGTAGGTCGGGGAAACAGCGGCGGATGAAATAAACATGGTGAAGCAAACTGGCGGCTGCGTGTGCTGATGAACGACGGGGACACTGATGGCAGCGTTGGTTAGGGACGAGAAATAACCGGAGTTCAACGGAATATTAATATGGCGAAGAGAAAATAACGTTACATGAGCATATGTTAGGGTTCTTACTCGAGATTACAATACTTTCATGAAACTTCGAGCAATTTGCACATATCTTTTTCATGAGTATGCACAAAATTTATGAAGAAAAATCACCCTTCGGAAGTTCTTTAATTTCTATTTAAATTTTATTAATACTTGGCAGAGATACATCACAGCGAGAAAGAAACATCTATAAACCCAGTTCAGAAAGAATATTTTATGAAATACTACCTTATAGGCAATGCACGTTCTAGTAATATAGTTCGATACGTAATATTGTCTTTAGAAAAGTGAAAGAGATGTCGGTGCGGCCAGGGATTCAAACTCGGGTCCTCCTGTCCTCTGCGCAGAAACGCAGTGGATAACGTTCATGTTTCAGAACACGAGTTCCAGGATGTAACCATTTTCAATTCACCATAGTTATTCGAACATTTCCTGCGCGTGTAGGTTCATGGTCTTGTACTATACTCAATCCATCACGCCCTCCCCTTGCTTCTGTTATGTAAAATGAGGTATATCGAATATCGGACTGCTCTTCAACTTTAGGGGTAAGACACCGACTTTCATCCATAGAATGGGAAGGAATATCCCGTCGAAAAATTGGCATACTCCACACAAGTAGAATCGAATACACGTACACTCGCTCCGACTACCGTAGTCAGACGAGTGAGTGGGATGAGACGTACAAGCAAAACGAGAGTGAAGAAGGAGTGAGAAAAACCGAGAGGAAGGAAGTGACGAGGGTTGGAAATGAGGTTAGAAGCCAAACACGTTCACACGTTTCGTGATGATGACGGAAGTCAGACGAGGAACAAAATTCTATGGTGGTTCTTTACCTCGTGCACGTCTCCTCGGCCGTCATTACGGGGCCTCTATAAATTACATAACCCAAAAATTACTTTCTAACACCTACACAACGCACATATATCGATACCTCTTACCCATTCCAATAATTACGAACGTTTATCCTACTTTCCCTCCTCGTTGAGAGAGATTTAGGAAAATGTAGGGACAAATTTTGATACATTGACTTGATTGTTCGTTCCTCGGATCTCTGTGCTCTAATTGAATGGTCAAATACATGAATTATAAGACAAACTTTATGGTGAAAAGCATTCCACAAAATAAACCCTATAAACCTTAGCGTTACGTAACACTAAAACCAACATCCCTCTTCCCCTACGTAACGCAAATGGAACGGCATTAGAAGTAGTTCCCCGCCCTGTTAGGATGCGTTTCGTGATTCTTGGACATCCCCTATGTAAGTAATTCTTCTTGGCCAAAATCACCAAGAACGTTGTGCGAGCGTATCTTGCGAGAACGTAGAGACATTGGTTCCAACACTCGTAACCATTTCGACGCATTAGCTTCGTTTTGGGCTTTTTCCGCTCCAAACTTAATAATATATCAGTTTTCGTATTTCTCATGTATTTAATAACATTTAGTTGCCACCTTACTTGATTCCCTGACCAACCTAAAACAATAAACCTTATATAAATAATAAACTATTTTCTCCTACAGTTAAAGTACACTATATAATTTAATTAAATAAATAATTAAAAACTTACGACCTTTATGGATGTATAATATTTATATTTTCTGTGAAGAGCTCACTACGTTTCGACTTGGATTTAAGCCGTCGTCAGGTGATCAAGTCGCAAGTTTTGTAAATGGTCGTAAAGTAAAAGATGGTAAGTTTTTAATTGTTTATTTAATAAACTACTTTATCTGATACCAATACGTCTTGTAACCAGTTTTGTCTAATAAAGCGAACTTAGTGCCTCCTTTGTCATAAAAAGTGCGTGTACACGTTCGAGTTGATTATATGATCTCTATAGATGTTCATTTATAACAAATATTCAATAACGGGCTTAAGGATTGCAGGCTGAAAAAAATATAATTTTTGAATTATATTTTTCCAGCCCAATGCATATTCTCAAGTGATAGTAAATTGCAGCAAACTTTTAAATTTTTCATATCCTCAGATTTGTAAACCCCCATCCAAAATATTAAAAAAAACATTGTACTGCACTCATCCAACACGTCGACGAGATAGTCTTTACGATGAAAATAACTCTAAGAACAATATATTTCTTAACGAATGCGTAATTTGTTGAATCAACGTTGAACTAGTTACAAGAACTAAGAGTTCGAAGTCTAATCATGGAGAGCAATGGAAAGTGTTTGTCTATGTCATGGTTCATGGCGCGTCGCGTCGCGCCGGGTCGCCACCACCGCCGATGGCGGCGCTGCAGATCAATAAGCAGAGCGGTCGAGTGGTGCGCTGGGGAGGGGCAAGGGCCGTCAGGTGATGCAGGCTTCGAGAAAGGGCAACAGACACATTCACGAGAAAGCAACGATAGGCACCGCCACGGGTCATGTCGTAAAGCGTCTTTGCTCACTACGAACGGAAGAGCACTGGTTCGATTTGCCGCTCGGCTGAGCTAAACGAGGTTTTCAGTTGGGATTACGTACTTCAAGAAATACTTCAAGTATCAAAAGACAGATATAGTGATTACTCTGACTACGTACAACGACTGTGTGATGCCTAAAAAGCGAGACATAAATGAAAGGTAAAAGATTTTTACCTACGCTGGGGGACAGGCATTTTCAGAAAGAGAAGCAGAATGAAGTAAATTCGTGAAAAAATCGAGATAATTAAAAAGAAAAGAAGCGGAGAAATATCCACTTAATGTTGAAGATGAGGATAACATTTAACGTATGCATGTACCAATTGATATGGGGAAATAAAATTCATTAATATAATTAATTTCCGACACATTCTGAGCGCACGACCTTCTGGGTGTGAGGGGTAGCCGGAGTACTTTTCCTGAAACTCCCTTTAAAAATAAAAATAACATATCTTAGTTCGCATTTGTACAGAAAGTAGTTCACATGATAGATGTGCGAAATTAAGCTTATGTTATCCTGCATTGACTGATGTGGGAAAAAGTGCATGGAAATGTCTGTGGTCCGACACAGATAAAGCTTCGGCACTGCACTCCAGACAATTGTCGGTTAGGTACCTTAAATTCTCAGGCGACTCAACACATCTCCTTCCCAATACCTTCACCTAAATCATGTGGTTAGATAGAATGGATGACCTCATGAACTGAACCTTGACACATCATAAATATGAAATAAATGAATAAATAAATAAGAGGTGATGATGAGTAGGAGATATGGCAAACCAATGAAGACAAGATAAGAGAAATACTCTTCAATTACATTAGACAGGAAGAATAAAAGGACAAGGAAAGTAAAGATTGAAAAATCATCTCTTCTGAATAAAGCTATTTCATAAAACAGAAACATGATGGTGTAAATTTGTCAGACAATCACAACACAGATAAAGGATAATCACACAATAACTCACGAACAGTTCCAGAATTACACAACAAAAGACGGGACAAACGCAAGTAAATATTCAAATCACACAAAGATGTAACGAGAGGAATGCAAAATTCGCGTTCTAAAACAAACAACAGATAAGGAATGAAGATTAGAACTCTTAATTAGTACGAGGCACAAGAAAGGATTACTACATAGATAGTAAAATGAAATGGTTCCGTAATAGTAAAGATTGATTAAGATGGAAACAGAAATTCCAAGACAAGGAACTTGAAATCGGGTTTTGCACTGGATCTCAATATACAATAAGATAACTTTCGATTAATCTAAAAATAACAACTCCAAACAATAGATAAATATCCTTTTGGTCAATTTGTTTGCCGCGATGAGGGAGGAAACTAATTTACAAAAATATTCGGGGGTGGAGTCAAATTTTAATGAGGTTAAATAAGTGATACATTTTCAATTAATAGAATATGACAATTGTAGTCATAGATTTTCAAAATATTTAAAAAAATATATAAGTAGATAAGATTTGTATAATCAGATAACGCGTTTGAAAGCAAAGTATCACGAGAAAAACATAACGTTGGGAAAAAGTAATTATATTCATGTTCATATAATATTTCTTGGTCACGATTAATTAATGTCATAAAAATGAAATAAAAGAAATTCGCACCGAATAAATCATATGGACATTCGCAATATTTTTTTTAGATCGCAAAAAAAAAAAAAAAAAAAGTTACACATACTGAACGGAAAATCTGATTAGCTTATCCGTGAATTCCAGAAGCCCTTGTCTTAGAATCACAATGGGATTATCCTAATCCAATTTGTTCAATTCGGAAAGAACACGTATGTTGTTTTGCAACTCTTTTGCCGAACACTTATCACTCATACCAAGGGAACGTAACATTTTCATAGTACAATCTTTTTTCATTATTAAATGAAACATAGTTTGATGAGCATTCTGAACAATTAAAAAAGGAACCTTGTATAAACAAATACAGTAAGCCATAATGTGTGTAAAATAATGCTCGCCATGTCTTTCAATGACTTGTATAAACAAGCAAAAACTTTTGTGATTATCACCAGGAAGAGTCATTAGGTTGTTGGCAAGAGACATTTAACATTGATATCACTTCCTGAATATACATACTGAACACGTGCAATATTTATATTACATTTGAAACAAGGAAACAATGCTGTGATGAAATAAGACCTTTATGACTTTTGATTAATATTCCTCTTGGGGAATTAGTGTTTGAATACGATGTCACATAATTTTTGTTCTTTTTACTCTCCCCCCCCCACCTCGATACTTTTAGTAACATTCTGATTTTATCTCCACTTCCAATGTGACGTAAAAAATTTCAATTTTTTTAGGGAGTTTATAAAATAGTTTGCTCAATAATTATTTTAGTACATCATTTATTCAAGGAATTATCATAGGTGTAAATCATGTCACAATTAGTCACAATTTTCGTACTGACCTCCAATGGTATATAGAAATGGCCCCTTTTATATTTTGTTGTAGAGAAACATGACAGAAAGCTATGTGCAAAAAATAGGATCAGAAAGATTCAATTCAGCATTTTCAATATAATTCAGTCGTAGTTCTCTCCCCGTTATTAATGAATTCACTTTTACCTAAATATGAGACTAAATATGTGGCTCGCATTTAAGACAATGCGTACTGAAATAAGCAAATAGTGTAGGTCCTCCTTCATATATTGTTTTCTGAAATCAAACAGTACTACAGAATTTACGTCATAGCTTGTGCCAGACAGTCCTATTCTCCATTTCCGATCGAGTCTTTCCAGTAGGACACCATTCAGCAAGCTGTTTCCATGGCAACGTCTATAAATGCCAAACGCGGTGTTCGTCGCTCGGGCGAAAGTTGCTCAGCTCAGCATTGAGTATTTGCATTGAAAACAGGCACTGTCCTGCATTCAAAAACAAGCGCCGGTTTTACATACGAATAAGACAATATACTCAAGAACCGTTAAAATGCAAAAATATACCACTAAGAAACCTTATAGAACAAAATGGTTTAAAAATCAGCTTCATGTAACACATATCAGTATATTGCAACCATAAAGCTATACATAGAAATACATGGTAAATCATTTATTCGTACGATAAGATTTTATTCGAATATGATTTATTCCGAAACTGGGACATTCAAAGGCATTCGAACAAAGTATTACATACCTTTTTCTGATACGAGTTTAGACGCATCCAAATTTCATGTTTGAAGTCGATCTTTTTTTTTTTTAATTCATGAAGATTTATGAAGGAGAAGTTTGAGACGAAATACTTAGTTTAACTTTTTTCCAAGTCATATGAAGCACAGGGCTCACACACAAGAAAGTTCCTCACATCTCGTAGCCCTAGGGATCAAGGAAGGAACTGCACGCTACTTCAGAAGTCAATGTCACCTGTGCCATTTTATCAATCAGCGTTTGCTGAGAAAGCAAAATTCAACTACAATAATAATAATAATAATAATAATAATAATAATGGAACAGTGTAATACGTTTGGCAGTGAAGAACAGTTCCCTCAACGAGCGCACTCACGTGAATTGCAAAGCGAGCTTTCGCTCGTCTCACCGGGTTGTTCGTGGTCGCGTCCAGCCAAAACCACAACGCGTGCGCTAGCGCACTTGTACGCGTCTTCCGAGGAGCGCTGCATGTTCGCTTGTTAGCTCATCCCAGCCTCTTCGCAGCGCGTGATTTCGGTGCAAAGCCACGTTTCAATGACAAGAGAAGGATTCATCAGTATAAATCGTCAAGAGAGCTCGAAGTGTGAAACTTACTTTTACTTCTCTCTTTATCAGCGATATTCAGCAAAATAATGATAAATATTCGAAACACGAAAATAAACCATACAAAAAATGAGTACGGGTTCTTTTGTAAAACATCTCAGGCAGTCATTTAGAGTCCAACTTTCAGAAGTAGGTACTTTCTTAATTTTTAATGTATATTTTGCTTATTATAATGCACCTAAGATCGTAGAAGTGTAGCTTTATATTTGATCATTATTTGCAGTAGCATTTATGATAGTTTCACACATATCCATTGCAGCAAGGTTCACCCCAAAGTGGTTACGAAAGTTTCTTTCCAATAACGACTAAACTGTTTTTCACTAAATAACAGCGCCAACAAGTCAGCACCACAAAAATTTGGTATACCTCCATAATGAGGTAAGTTGATTCAATAGTATAGTATCTGGAAAAATAAGTATTGATAAAAATATTCTCATAGCGAGGAACAAAGCATAGTCGTCCGAGGGGAGATCATTTTTCACAATAAAAAATTCAAAGTGAGCAACACGACTTTCGGTCTTACGCAATTTTAAAGCATACCGCTCATTAGGTAATTCTGAAACAGCAACAGACAGAAACACACACAAAAAGAAATTCGTTGAAAAAAGATTAAAGCTTCTCTTCACATTAAGATAAATTACCTTCCAGAGAACAAAAATAAATTTGCCAGTTGTTAAGGGAGATAATAAAATTAAAGATAATAGCAAGACATTGGTTTAGGGAAGCATTACTTAAATCATGTAGAACTGAAAACGAGACAAAATTTAAATAAGAAAATACAACTACCCATAAAATATGTAATATGCAACAAAATTAAATCAAATATTTAGCGGTAGAATTTGTTCAATAATACACCACTTTCCAGTCTGACAGGATCAAAATAAAAAAAAGAAATAAAGAGCAGGATATAGAGAGTAATTGGAACAAAATACGTAACACGTAAAAACAATTACAAATGTGCGATTTGTTTAATTAAATAGGTAAAAGAAAATTCACAATATGACGAAAGTGAAAAAGTCACCCTCCCCCCGCCCGAGATAATCTCCTGGTTTTGATTCTACCTTTATTTCACTATCCGCCGCTTGTATCCTTATATCTCCGCGATACGCATTTTTTGTATGGGATATATATTATTCCGAGAATCCACGTTGATGAGAGGAACTCCACGGCTGTGAAAGGAACGCGCGGCAGCAGGGAATCCTTGGCATGGACGTGAAAGTTCGCAGTTGATTAATAAACAGCATACAGCAAGCGTCAATGACCTCTGAAGGCTCGCAGACACTACTCTTCCCTCACGCAAAAGGATAAAGTGATGACGCAATCAAAACAAGCGAAGAGCTGACTGGACGCTCCTCTCAATGGTGAGTCACAGAGCGTGCAAGTGAGCCAGCGACGGGCAGTCTACGTGAAATATGCTTCCGCTAGATAAGCTAGTTCGATAAACACAACACGAGACGCTTTGACCTGAAAATGAGATTTCCAATACGGTTACTGTGGAACGGATCAGAGGCAGAGTAAGTAGAATTGTACACAAAAATATTTCTGTAAAATGCATAGGAAGACATTACGTGTATTCTCTATTTATTTATTTAATACCTTGTGGCGAGGATCAGGGGAGCTTAAAGTACCGAACAGACCTTGGTCTGAAGTGAGTAAAACCCTAGCTGAAAACCTCACCTAGTTTGGCCGAGCCGGGACTCGAACCCGTTATCAACGGTATATGGGGGGGGGGGGGCGCATTACCACGGTACCACCGGTGTGGGTCCCATAGAGAGGGGAAGTATTTCCATGGATCCTAGCTTAATTGGATTGAAAAATTCGTCGCGTTATATCTAGTTGACGAATAGAAGTGTGAAAATGTAATCCACTATTTTTATATAACAAATTAGTTGTTCATTGCCACATTACATTTTTCATAAAGTGCAGAATGCTTGACCACTTATAAGAGAATAATACAGTGCAAATTTCATTGCTACGCGCAGGATTACGACCAACAAACATTGTCTTGCTATGCGCAGGAACTATTCCACCTATCGTCCATAGCAGTAACCATTCGTCTTCTATCGCAACATAATAATAAATTGTACCAAAGTTTCTTTGTACTGCAAGAACCCAAATTTGGTCGGCGACGCAGTTAACATACTTTTCGTTTGTTATCAGGGTGGTAACCACGAGAAAAGGGGGGGGGGGTATTTCGGGAGTCCAGGCTGAACCCGATATATTTTGTAAATGAAATTAAAGCATTTTCTCTACATAAAATAAATCACTCGTTAATTACCAATATTTATTCTGTTATTCTTCGATCTTTATACACAATAGACGTAATTACAACGTTGTTTATTAAGATTTGCCAATCAATTAAGAGCATGAAATAAACAACTGAATAAAATAAAATATTTTAGGGTCAAATAACTTCAATGTTACACAATACATTTTTGGCGAGAAGTCTTGAGTTCCCACCGAAATAAATCTCTGTCTACAAGTCTGTAGGTTAGACGAGTTCAATATTCCTTTCACAGCCGGCGGAGCTTCCTTATGAACCGGCAGTTGCAGTTTAAATAGCTTGAAACATAACGCCGCCAATTAAGTAATCTATCATGAATACTCAAACAAGTATCCCTTATTATCATTACGGTTGAATCAGGTGTAAACACAATACTACTTCCTATTCATCTCATAAAAATACACTTAAATTCTGCCCTTCTGAAGGTTTCCCCTGATGTATATAGTCATAATCACACACCGTGTCGAAACAAGCCAAAATAAAGTACGGCTCCGTCAGATGTACCGGTTCGATAAAGAAATGGACAACTCAAGTGTTCTCGAGTAACAATACGAAGCCGTCAGGCTGTTGCGACCTCAGGGAAACCCGAATCGTTGGTTCAACTACTTTATGGTACAATTGTGAGTGGCCCGACCAGGAGTTTCGTCTTTTAACAGCGGAGGATTTGCATAAAGCATGCACTTCACAGGAAGTAGGTCTGAAGGGGAAAATTGAGTTATCATCACACCTGCTTGAGAGATTGAACCATTCTAAAATGAACAGCATGGTAAATGTTATCCAGTCACAATCCACAAGCTTCTATATCTATATGAAGAATTTATACACATCTTTCTGATTCGTTCTTGGTTTAGCGAGACGAAGCAAAAATACTCGTAAATAACTGGCGTCCAAATAAGGTACAAAAAACAAACATGAAACTGGTATTTATGAAAAATAATAATAATAAATTTATTGTCAAAAAAAAACAGTACAAACTGCGTATGATCACGTGGAGGACAATAAACTAATTTACTCTCCGGAAGCAAGCAAGGGACCACCCCATCAATTCCGATCAATATATTTGCAGTTTCGAAAATTCTGGCACACTGAATCGAGATATGGACGGATTGATAATTTCTCCTTTTAAAAACATAAATTACATACACTCTCTTTGTTCTGATTTAACGGGACTTTCAACACAAGAATTCGTTCCAAATCATAAGTCGTCACAGAAATAAAAGATTAATAGAACACTTTAAAAATTCATCTTTGTGTTGAATGTGATACCTTTCCTACCCTGAATTAGGAACTCGCATCCAAACTTTTTCTCTCAACTAAAAAAAAAAATACTTAAGATATTTCCATTATCTGACTTTCATTAGTCAGTATTTGTTTAGGATTTTACAATCTACTCTTGTTTTAAATAGACAATTTCCAAGATTAAAACAAAACATCCTTTGAAGCTTTTTATTTTAGAAACAGCTCAAACCAAAACTGGTGTTTCATTACCTTCCTCTTAATGTCTAGTGCTTCAACTTAAGACAAAATAATTTCAGAGAGTGAGTCGTTTATGTCCTTCATATTCCCCTTCAAGCATTTTTTTTTTTTTTTTTTTTGCTGAAAACCTGAAAACTGCCTCTTTCATACCCTGCGCGCTTTATATGCTCCATTTAAAAGCTATCTTTTAGTCGCCGGAAAGGAACCAAAAGAGAAGTTGCCTAATAGGACCTTGATATAATGCCGCCATTAGTGAAATACATTAAGGCAAATTGCAAGCAGTAAAATTCTCCTGCAAGTCGATATATTTCCCCGGGATTCGGTGTTGTCTCTCGGCCCATTACACTACTTCTCGGTTGAAGTTGCTAGATAAAGTAACGAAGGATTGCCTGACAATACTATCCTAATAAAATGGCGCGGGGTATAGCGACACGATGATAAAAAATAACCAAGTATTAACAAAATATACTCCTTCATTTCAAATTAAATATTCGATAAGTTTTAAGACTGTTGGTCACAATAAACAACAGAAAACAGTCATGAAAAAATATATTAACAACTAAGTCAAATACTCTTTTCTTGTCGTTAAACCATCGTCTTTAGATGAAACCATCTGCACTTGCGCTATACTGAAAAAATTAGTCAAGCTAATGATATGAATATGAAAAAAAATAATCAATGAAAACAATTGTTTTGTAAAGCATGTGAATTAAACAAATTCTGCTTTGTGAGATTACATCTCATGACAAAGGCAATGGTAATATTTCTTTACGTTATATTACTGAAATTGCACAATCAAATCTTAACTAAATGTACAATATTAAATATTGACTAGTGAGTTTAATTCTAAATTATAGTTTCCTAAAATAAATCGACGTTAGCTACATTACGTCGTGTCGTTCCTGATATCGAATAATGAAAATTCCAACCAAGTAAACATGTATTGATCACGATTTATACATGTAATCTTCAGCGTTTCTCTCATAACATCCCAACTTGTGCAATATGCAGTTTTTTACTGCTTTCTGATAAGAAAATGAAGAAGAGTAAATCGTAATCACACTACAAATATATAATACCACTCACCAACCGATGTAAGGAACTGTAATCCAATGTTTGCTTACCTGTAAAAAGAAAAAAAATTACAGTATTGTTGAAAAGTCTTCAAACATTCAGAAAAGAGTTAATTTATCATATCACAATCAAGTAATTATGTTTCTTATATAAAAATTGAAACCTAAATATAAATGAAAAATTTTATTAAAAAAAAAAAGGAAATGATTGATAAAGGATCGGTCCAAAACCAATTTCATTAAAACAATTTCAAAACATTCTAAATATACATAATGGATGTGCAGTGGCAGACGTAGACCATAATCAAGGGAGGGGGTCTAACCGGGGTGCATTCTTGTTTAAAAATTATGGTTTAACAATATAAATTTTATAAATATTACCTTTAAATTAAAACCATCAAATAAATAATTAACAATTAACGATCTGGTATTATTAATAACAATTATTTATTAAAGTTATTAACATAGTTTTATTAATTTTATTAATATGGTATTATTCATTTTATTAATCCGGTATTATTAATAACAATAAAAATTATAACTAACAACAATTATTAATATGGTAACACTTTTACAAAGTATGCCATTTATGAACTTCAGTTTTGTGTGTTAAGAGTTCAGATCCCATGGGGTGGGGTTATAGCCTATAGCCCCTCCCTCACGGATCCGCCATTGTGGATGTGCATCATTAAATTACGTTCACATCTGCCTCATCTTAAAGAAAACTGAAACGATTCCTTCTCATCCGTTCAAACGGAAGAGATCTCCAGAACTGAACCATATTTTTAGATTTGTAGAGCACAAATCGATAAGAGTTTGACAGCAGACTAATTCTCCTCAACCAACGAGTTTTCAAAATTCCCAACCAGTCTCGACATGGCACATCACAACAGAACCCATGTCACTTAAATTTATCGAGATGACCAGTCCAAACCAGCAGTTCTTTTAAACGACTTCTCGGCAGAAACTCAATCACTACACATTCTTCTTCGAAGGTTATCCGAAAACGCACTTGTCTTCGTTCCAACAAATTGTTTTTTACAAGATAAATAATTTAAGACATTCAACCTTATTATGGCCGAATAGCATTTAGAAATCATATCGTAGCATATCAGAAATGACATTCATAAAAAGTACGCGCGGGAGTTTGAATTTACGCACTGACACAGAAAAGCCATTGAGTATTTACAATACAATATTATAACTCGTTTGTGTAATTTCTGTTTCTTTGTACACATATTCTGAGTTTATCTTACGTACGTTTTAATATCATGTTCAATTATTGTGTTATGTTTCTTGTTATAATTTGTTACGTCTGACGACGACTTAAACCTTAAGTCGAAACGTCGTGTTTTCAATACACATAATAACATTAATACACATAACCTTGTTTTCCAGTATCCCATCACATTTTTAAGGATGATATTCTTATTACTAAAGGAAGTACACTTTTAAAAACATTTGGCAGTAAATACATGAATTTATAATTTCTTTGCAGTTTCCTAACACTTTAAATAAGTAATATTGAATGTATTTTTTTCCTCAAAAACTGCTTACAGAAAAATCTGCGAACTTATGTGGATGTTTATAGCATTGAATTAGGACATATTTCCTTTAAAAGCTGTAGTACTGTTTTAAGGTGCATGATATATACAATGCAAAACTAGCGAATTCGTGAAAGACTAAAAAAAGTTGTATTTTTAACTACGCCAACAAAACGTCACCAGCACCATCTATATTTAATGGAGCATGTCAAGACTAACGTGAGTCATTTTCGTCTGATCTAAACATGATCACCCAGGTTTTGCAATATAATGTTATAGAAATAATATGTGAACGAATATATATTGTGTGATGATGTATTGAAAAAATATTTTTGTCGTCGTCGAGGAAATTATCCCAAACGCAACTCACTTCGGTGAATGAATGCATGAGACTGGGTGAGATAGCACTCTGTTAAAAATCTCCATATTCATACACTTTCCAAAACGATAGTTAAACAACGCAGCAATTATTGACTTATGTAAGAGGTCCCGGGCCTGTAAAATGACACGACCTATTCTATCCTGAATAAAAATGTTACACTTTTTTGTTGCAATGAAAGTTGCGTTAGTTTATTAAACGAAGCTCAACCTTCATCTACGAGTAGAAGGAAATATGGAACTCCACTCTTTCCACATCCCAAGTCTTTCCGGGAACTAGCTTGAACACTCTTTTTATGGGGGTAGTTTCATTAAATGAGCAACACAATCTCACGTACTTTTTTATACGTGGGCAGCTTCTCATTCGTAAAATAAAACTTTATATGTACACGCGTGACTGTTACCAATAGTACTGTTTTCATTGGAGCGGTAGTTTCTCAGAAACCACAAAAACGAGAGTTGGTGAAAAACATTTTAATTGAGATAAACACGCGAAGTAGGCTGTCACATCAAAACACTGGTGAGTTCACATCCTTTATTCTCCATGGCGACACTAATGAACCGCAGCTCGCTGTTGGTTTCAGAAATAAAAGTGGGGCGTGGTGAACTAGAGACAGGAGAATGCGTAGAAAATTAGAGTATAACGAAGACGAATAACCTCGTGTCTCATAATTAGATCGATATGGACTTAAAACCATCGAAAAATTCATTTAAACTGCGCTGTCACCAATGTATCTGTTCAAATATGGAACTGAAATCCTCAGGATATGCTCTTTTCTTCATCGTATCCATTCAAATACGCAACAATCGAAACGCTTTGTTTCCGGAGCTAATGTTACATAAATCCCAATACCTTTCCGTTCGAAAATTTTTCCGAAGGAAACCTAGAAGAACTGACCTGATGAATAAACTTTCGAACTTTTAGGAGTAAAAAGAGTATCCTTTCAGTAACCTAAAATGATTAAAATTTTCCTACAATTATTCACGTAAGGATTTTAATATTTTGGAATACATCAGCATTACACGTTATACTCATTTCTGTTAAATGGTGGAAGAAATCACCGGGATTGTATGGTTACTGGAGGCAGATATTTACTGAGTTACAATCCAAACCAACAAATAAAACTGTCAGTAATGGCTTGAAGTCTTTGGTCACAGTTACTAGATTTAAAATTATATCCGTGGATGGTTTACGTTCGAGTAATACATGGTAATGCCAACGACCACACGGAAAAATTTGCAGTACCCGGCAGAGTGATATTCATGTTACGTCGAATGAAAATTGGAGACGGGACCGGGGTTCGAACCCCGGTCCCGTCTCCCATTTTCATTCGACGTAACATGATTAATCTGTTACCTGGCGGTGAGGTTCACCGCAATCTAAGAGATTTCT
>NNCF01131370.1:419282-446971 GCA_002313205.1 Laupala kohalensis | reverse complement strand
TTTTTTCTATTTTGCAACAAAGGCAAATAAATTAATTTACAAGTAATGTCTTGCGGTAATCACGTAAGAATTAGCACTAAGTTCCCCATTACTATTTTAATATCAACAATATTATCGATGTAACTAAGCACATTTTTAGTATCTGGCTTAATCAATAAAAAGTAGATGTTCTAATCTTTATACAAATACTTTCAACACACTGTACTGCTTTCAAAATACAATATTAAGAAAAGATTTTCCTAACACTTCATGATCTATAACCAACATTAAAATCGATGTTTCAAAGTGACAAAAATATTTTGACGAGTAATTNGAGTAATTGACATGGATTTCAATTTAAAACAACTCTAAGAGATAAAAAAGACGCAATAGAGCTTAAAATTTGATATTTCATCCCAGTTTCCCTATTATTACCCCTACAGCGATAAATACACGTAGAATTATCAGTCTTGTCTGACGTTGGTCTTAAATTGGGTCAATGTAATTTCGGAATCTTTTTAACTTGATTTAAAACCAAGCGATGAATTTAGGGAACTCACGAAAACTTGCGTGCGTTAGACGACAAAAATGTCACGATCCTGACGCATGTAGATAGATTACAGATATTCCACGACTCGACACGGTTAGGCTGTAAAATTCTTTGTAAAAGATCAGTTTGTCGTGTCATAACAATTTGAATATTCTCCGTTAAAGGGGAATATATTTATGTGGGATCAAAAATACATCATAGCAAGTAGTTTTGATATAAGTTTGTGAAACACGCGATCATATAGTACACAAATTTGTGTATAACTTTATTCACGGGGGCACACGTAATCTTTACATTTATACAAGAGAATGTTGGAAATTAATGTAAAGAAGGCAAAACATGTAATACGATATTCTTCCAGACACGAATTCAGACGACAATAAAATTTAATTTTGACAGGTAGAAATAGAATATGCGGTTTTACGGTAAAGGCATACGAAATCTGATAATATTGATCACAATATAAACCTTCATCGGAGCCACGAAAGTGTTTTATATATTTCAATAAAGTGGGGTTAGGTTCCTGCGGTCCAGCGGCCACTCATCAGCCGAAATACCCCCTATCGGAGGATTCGGAACCTTCATTGCACACAAAACGACAAAGCGAGAAAGCCTCGATCGTGATTTATGTTCCCGTTCGTTGCGGCAAAGAATAAAATGAGAACTCGGCAACCACGTATTCTGCAGGATAGTTCTTCAAACGGACGCCATTTGTCTGCAACCGACAATACCCTACGTCGCCTCGCCAGAGAGAACTCGTTCGCACACCCCAGTCGATGTGTATAGATCCATATCGATCTCCTATCAAATGGAGGTGGGAGCACGCTTAACATGATTGCCAATAAGTGGAGAAATACTTTCTCAGTCGCCATGAATCATTGGGTCCACAGAAAGGGACCTCCGCTTCTTTTTTCGCGTTTGACGATGATATAGTGGGAGTGATAATGCGGGGGGGAAACCGTGGTGGCTTATCGAATGTTGAAAGTGAGGAGACAGCAAATTTAGTGAAGAATCGCTCGATATTTGGAGAAGGGTCTGTCAAGAACAGATGTAAAAGATGACAAATGACTTCGACCAAATCGACTGTCGATATTCGCAACGCTTTTACCAAAATTTCACACATTAATTTTTTGAAGCTTGTGTTAAATTGAAATCACCGAAGGTTATAAAAACACTCATCACTTTTAGATCTGAGGTACTATCTATGCAGTTTTTTTTTTTTTCACTTGATAATTGTACTTGCCACGGGTTCGGATAAATGTAAAGAAAACTATTTTGGGGGTAAAACACTGATATCCCTCTTCTCTGGAAACGAAAAAATCGCTTGGCAAGAAACGAAAAATATGCAAGCGAAGGGAAACATTCATACACACGGAGCACGAGAAGAAGAAAATGAGAAGCACGGTTTAGAGACGAAGAATGTAAAATGGGTATTCCACAGTAAAGAGTTGCAGTCAGGTTGGATGCAAAAGGGGCGGGAGAACGACATGTGGGTGGGAGTAGCCAAGAATGAAGACGTGGGAGGCAGGTAGTAAAAGCGATCTGAAATAACTGCGGGTGGGCGGATCTAGAAATACTACGCCTGTCTGCATCCTTTCTGCCCAAGATGCTGCTCACGCAATGTTTGGACAAAACACAGATATTTCTCCACGGACTAAAACCACTAAGCCCACGACTTCTTCAAAAGAAGAATGCAATTCGAAGAATCTCAACAGTTCTAAAATTATTTCGACTAACCTAAAGTTGTTGCTTTTTTTGTTTATTATTTTTACCGAAATACATTTTTGTCAAATTCTTATGCCATTATGGCAAATTAATATTTCTTTTGGATGCGAACAATTGAAATACAAATCATTGGATAAAACGTGATTAAATTACTTTTTCAGGCATCTAGGAGATATAAACCGGACATTCGAGTAACCATTATCACGAAGAAATTACAGCGCAGTTTACGACCTGCCCAAAGAAATCGGGGGAATCTGAGACTGGGAGGATTTCTTTCCCAGAAGACATATTAATCTTCTATGATCCAACAACAAACTTCTATTGAACAATAACTATTCATTTTACGTCCAACATTTTACTCGAGAGTTTACGGTGGATTTTAATCTCCATAATGGAAACAAAAATAATATTCATAAATATTCGCACTAATGAGATTTATTATGATCAAGCCTACATAGTTCTAATCAGGATTGGTAATAGAGAGTAAAAAACACTGAACCACCGACACAATGTATTACACTAAAAACTGTAAATGAATCATTTCATGATTGATAGTTTTATTCACTTTTATTAAAGTCATCTTAAGTTTCCGATAGACTTTCGAAATGGTACTACAACATGTATTGGGAGTGGCCTTTCCCCGATTTCACGTATACTGTTAGGATAGTTTTGTAGAATCTACAGAGAAAGGAATTAAAAAAAAAAAGTAATCACAACAATTTTTAGAATTGCTTGTTCCTGGCTCGTATGACCAAACCAATAGGTACACACAACTTTTATACAATTTTCTCCACTATGAGCGAGTATTTTTTACGATTCATAAACCTCCACAATTTTTCCCACATACCCCTAAATAGGAATGTCCCTGAAAACTCGAAGTTTACTTAATTTTTCATGCAACTCTCACACAAAAGTTTTCGAACGTGTAGTATTTTCTGAGTCACTATACGATGACAGCTGTCTTTTGCAACACGCGCGATTGAACGTTTGGCAACATATAGTGGCATTCTGTGTCACACATTTGTGTACTTGGTAATTATTGTTGGTTTAAAATAAGAAAAGCGCACTTGTGTTTGATTCTAGCTTCATAACGAAGTTCGAAGTACAGGATGAACGTAAAGTCTTTCCTTGATTACAAAACTTTGTTTCTGAAGAAGATGAAGATATGTCGTTTGTTGCAAAATGGCATCTTGTACTCATTTTTTTAATATACTTCCACATGGGATGCGTTTGTTGCCCGTAGACCGTGAGGAAGAGGCGAATGTGTGGTGTGGCTTAATGCATAACACAATTATTGGACCTTCTTCTTCATCGAGTGCACCATATATTGGAACTACACGTTACAGGAATTTCAACCATGGGTAATGTTTCAACAAACAGAGCACATGTATAGAAGTATTTCCATAAAAAAACGTAATGTGTTAAGCTGTTATTTGCAACAAACCGCGTAGTTATATCTACCATCTTCAGAAATAAAGTTTTGTAATCAAGGAAAAAATTTATGCTCACCCTGTACATCTTACTGATTTGCATATCCATGCTAACAAATGAACGTTTCGAACGACAAATTTTCTCGACAACAAAAATATACATTTAAATTATACACATGTCAATTCTTTATAAGCTTATCTCACACGAGTAACTGTACTGAATACAGAGGACTTGTATAGATATATTGCGTGAGAGTCGTCCTCACTTTTATCTTCCAATTGAACTCCTCACTCAATTTTTATATTTGCGTTATCTCTCGCTTCACTGGGCGTTAATGGACTCATTTGCACTACCTTGCAAGACAGAAAACACTATAATAATAATAATAATAATTTTATTTTCAGCATCACATTTACAAAAGAAGTTACAGTTTAAACTTCTATGGATACTGACCAATATCCAGTTGTATGTCAGTTACACGAATAAAATATAATTGTATGGCAACAAAAAAAATAATGAGTCCGTTTTACCAGTAAATTTCTTTGCATTCAACATGCTGCTATCTGTGGCGTCTGCGTGGAAATTTTCTTCAATCTATTAGGCTAATTATCAAAACCACAATTTCTTCAATAATACGCCGATAAAGAGTAACTAAGAAGCTTTTAAATTACTTAATTTATTTAGGAATAACTAAGAATAACAATTTGTAGTCTGAGAAAAACAAACAAAATCTTACTTCTATAAAACTTACGTGTGGTATATATAAAATATAGATGTAAACGTGCTTACATTCGCTGATGCAATAATGAGATGACAATTCAAGTCAAATTAATGTATAATTAGTGTACGAGTACACGATGGAAAAATTTATTTTAAATGATTATTTGTAATTAATTAACTTATTGCCTCGCTTAAGTAGTTAATAACAGATGTCCTTAACAGCCAAGACTTCAGCATTTTACTATATTGTTTCAGTTTATTGCAGTATTAAATTTCATAAGGCAAATGATTAAACAAAGTAGGTTGTATGTACTGAAGGGATTATCTAAACAATTCTTTTTTTACTTTAGGTGTTCAGAAAACTCTATTTTCCGTATTTCGAGTTTTGTATAATAAATCATTTGTTCCTTCATTTCCGCTTCTTATATAAAAAGTTCTTAAAACTTTAAATACGAACAAATGTTCAACGGACAATATGTTGCATACATTGGGAAGGCACTCACTCGTTTATTTTTATTTCACATAATACGAGCAAAGTGATTTTGTATGGTTTTTAACTTCTTAATTAGCTTTTTATACGTACTTCCCCAAAAGTTGATGGCATACATTAATCTAAAATGAATTAACGCAAAATACAACTTACGCATCAGGTCAGTGTCCCAAATGTTGCGTAGGTAGTAAATAATCCTTATTGACGATCTTAATTTACTATGTAAANGCGTAGGTAGTAAATAATCCTTATTGACGATCTTAATTTACTATGTAAATCTCCGATGTGGTTTTCCCATGATAATTTGTTATCCATAGTTACACCAAGATATTTAAAACTATTAACTTTTTCTTTACATTGACAGGATGCATTTGTGGTACAAGTTTCTAAATGATATTATATATGACCTGGAAAGTAAAATTCTTTAAAGACAATGTTGATGTATTTGGTTTTCGTAACATTCACTTGCATAGCATTCTGAGTACATCAGTTTTTTAAGTATTTAAGTCATCAATTATATGTTCATATAATATTAATATATCTGTTGATGAGTAAAAGAGCGCAATATCGTCTGCAAAAGTTATACATTTATAAAATAAAATAGATTGATAAAACGTCTTTTTTTTTTTTTTTTGAGAAAAGAAAGCGTTTGCAAAATTAATGTATTTCGTAAATACGTATTAATATAATAAAATGATATGTTAGTGAAAAAGGGTTCTTAAGTTGCGTAAGTTTCCTCGGGTTTACATTAAAAAAGGCAAAGAAGAAATTTTGAACAGGATAATTGAAATTTGAAAAGAATCCTTTCTTTGCAACTGTGCTTGTCCTATTCAACTTCCAACATTCAATCACAATTCTTGCACACTTCATAACTAAGATTTTTCATCAATTAAGGGGAGGGAAACTTGAGGACATTTTCCGTCTACTAAGACGTCTCTAAACAATATTCGTGAAACATCAAAGCAAAGCAAATGATATTCATACTAAAATCAACGTATAATTTACATAGGAATGCTTTATTTTTATGAAGCAGTTTCATATCGGTAGGCTAATGAGTTCTTGCGACTTCATTTTAATACTGATATGATTAAAACAATACCATTTGTACTACCAAGAACTCCCTTGCAAACTGGCGTTGAATAGGATACATTTGCTGAGCAGGTTTAATTTCAATCCAGAGAAAGATCTCCAACTATGGGAAACAACACAGGAACGAACACACCAATAATTTGTTTCCTTGAAATATTAAACACAAATCTCAAAAGTAAATACCTTCCACAACAACCAAAGTCTATCACAGCGTGTTGAAATAAATGAGAGAAAAAATGAGAAAAGAAGAAATAGTCAACGGAAAAATATTAATTTATTTGCCAAAGCGGTTTCGACAGCTTATGCTATCATCTACAGTGGCCTTTTCTGCCCTGAAGGCGTGTGTGAAAAAAAGATAAAACAACAACATAGGAGCATGAATTAGTTTTAAAAATATCAAATAATAAAAAATCAATTTATTGCCAAATGCTAATAAAAATTGCGTATGAGCGCGAGGTGGCCTATTAGATACCGTACTCTTTGGTGGAAAGCAACAGAGAATCGTATCAATTCGATCTCAGAACCCGAGGAAAGCAGAAGAAAAACCAGGGTTCGAATTGGACCAGCGAGATACGAACACCGGGAAGTTCCACGTTAATAACAGTTACGTGATCACTAATACAACTCAGGAGACAATGAATAAAGGCTTGAATTCCGAGCGTTTTCATCGACAAACAGCGCCAACTTGCTCCTGTCACTGGAACGTGCGTGATTGCATTAGGACAAAATACCGCAGCGTCACGTCCTGGCTTCGATCCTCGGCTGTCATTGGTACAGTACCACGTTCTACACGTACTCTTCGCTCAAGCTGTTCTCTCGCCAAATTTCCACCTCATCGTCTTCTCATACTGTTTCCGATATAGATGGTGAACTTTGTTATTATAGTAATTGGTTCGTCCTGGTTACTTGGATCATCCTGACCCGGGCTTTTCTGCGGTTTTTTTCTGGCTAGATGCGGATTTATACGTAGACTGAAATGTCTTTAATAATTATTATTAATTAGAATATGCGGCATTTTTGACATATTCGATTTATTTTGGAAATAATAAAAGGGCAAAAGCACGTATTTGATAAAGAAATTTTTGTAAGTATTAAATCCGCCTCTGCCCTTAGACTCTTGATCAGAATTCATGGGATGGTTCCTTGCTTGTTTCTGGAGAGTAATTTAGTATTTTACCCATCCTTCCCACGTGGTCATAAGCAGTTTGCAACAGTACGTTGGACAATAAAGTTTATTTATTAATTTAGTAGCGTAATATTTACAAAATCCCTCCAGACCCATTAACATACACCAGGAAAACGAGAAAAAATATGCCCCGGCAGTACCTTACGTAGTGGGGTGCTTACTTAAAACTCAAATATTATTTTTTCACTCCAATGTCCACATATTTTCTTGCAATACCAAAAATTTATTGTTGTATAAACATATTTCCTTTCACTCCCAATTCAATTTTTGACATTTCTATTAGCGTTTTACTTATTTGTAATCCACTCGAAAACACCCCGTCAAATATTACCCACAAAATTTATGACGCTTAATCGGAATTTCATTTTCAACGATACAATAAAAGAGTGTATCATTCTTGTTCATTTTTACTATCTCTGATTTTGACAAATTGCCCAGTCAGATTCCATCACTCGATATTCTGAACCTGAGGTACAAGTATGATGGCTCAGACATTGTGATTGACAGATTAACGGATTCCTTGATATAATTTTGATTTTAATCATATCGATAAATTTCAGAGTACATACAAAAAGATAACATAGAAAAAAATTGACAAATCTTTTTTTTTCCTTCAGATAAATGTCACGAAGTAGAAGATATTGTAACAATTTTTAAAACATAAACATTAATTTTTCTTCAGTTTTCCAATACCTTGATAAGTTAATGAGATTTGGCTTTTTATTCGTCTTATTTCTGTCAAAAATTTCACTTAGGAATACGTAAAACATGGAGGACTTGATCTAAATGAACCTGAAACGTCATTCACTCATCTCGCGCTTGTGGTTTCATTTTTATAATATTTGAAGGTGTTTCTGTAATATTTAGTTGTTATTTTTATAATATTTACTGCGTATTAGTCTAGTACATTTTTACCTAATAAATTCATTTCGCATCGAGTTTACGCCGAATATTCTTCGCTCTCGCAAAGGCTAAGCTCCATGCTCTGTTCGCACAGTGTCCATGTCAATATGTGAAACGCTTCTTTTGCCAGTGAACTTATTCACTTAACAATATGGGAATAAATTTAATTCTGCTAAACTGATTTATATAACGATGTCACATACGATGTATCAAAGTTCCACAAAGTAATTATATGAAATCAAACGGGCTGATCATAAATTACGTAACGCACTTCAGGGAAAAGGAGGGGTTTCTGATACCGTTACACTGGGACAGGGGGATGTTAGCACTGGCATTACGTAACTATGTGTTACGATGTATGTCTACGGAATAATTCAAGGGATATCGTTACAGGTGCATTACGGAGGGGAAGGGTGTGTTAAAAATAGTAATTCTTGCATTACGAACACAGAGATCACCAAGGATGCGAAAACCCTAAGTTTGGATTCGAGATCCAGATCTAGAGCAAGTAAAGGGTATAAACATCTGGTATCCCAATTTTAATAGTTCTAGTAATACTATAAGTTTGGGATGTCACATCCAAAGGTTTGGAGAGATCCTTTCCTTTCTGTGAATTTGGTTCTCATGTCCAATTCTATTCTCTCAGTGTAATTTATGGACGACCTTATAGCAGAATATACTTGGTAATGTTGTTTTGAAGTCAGCCTTCTGATTATTCGAGCTCATAATACGATGTAGAAAGGAGGAGATCTGGCTCTGAGAAACAGAACGTTCCCGCGACAACAGTACTTGCGGCTAAAGAACAGTAATGAGGGAGGAGCCTACAAACCACGTGAAAGTCAAGGAACCAATACCAGTTATTCAAGATTGTCGATTCCATCTCTCGCTAAAGACACGTGGACATTTTACTCGTGTCAGCAGAATCTTTAAGAGTTTAAGTTCGGATGCTGCCGCCGCTGTAAGGAGATTCGGAGAACCGGCTGTAATTCGTATGCCAACCGTGACTGACAGAGGGCTTGATATCTACCCTAAGCCAAAAGGACACTGCACGAAGTTAGCTCTTCTATTGGATAAAGTCACCTTTGTCAGGGTGCCACGGCATTCCAAATGGGATGGTGGAGCTCTGTAAGACCACCCCCGCAGCAAAATGACAAAGCCGTGCTTTCGTTACACTGGTCACATCTCCTTACTAATTCTTCTCCATACGAACGCGCACGATGAGTGAGTTGCGAGTGAGAGCGCGAAAGTGAATCCCCGACGCGGAGGCAGGAGAGCGCGCTCCTTGTGTCAGACGGGAGTCGTAAAGTGCGTCGCCAGTCGTCGACATGCAGTCACTGGCTCCGGAACGCACATGCCGACGGTCATGTTAATGCCATTCGCTTCGGAACATACGAGACAGCTCGCCTTCTCATTTATGTTCTCGTCGTTGCTTTACTCACATGTCACGCAGTAGCATCCCTCCCTTATCATGAATTCTTGTTTCTTCATTAACTCCTCAAATTTATCATTTCAAATTCATCAACTTCTCAAATTTAGCGTGTCACTACGTAATATGTACTAATCTATTAATTAAGCCTAATATTTCTTTTCTATATAATACAACAACACATACCTACAACTATATCGCAAAATATTTCCATAAAAGTGTAGCAGAAGTAAATTTATGTTTACAATTCTGGCATAACTTCGTATTAGACTCCAATGATTTTGTTTCATGTCTCAATCGTGATAGCATTGTTTTATTCGGTCTATTCTAATATTCGTAACTAATTGTTATTTTGATTTGCGAAAACAAAATTACTTGAGTTCACCCAAATTCTAAAACGCTTTTCCGTTTGCATTCATTTTATTTTATTTTTTTGTTTTATGTGCACTAATGTTTTTCTTTTTTTTCACTCATTTATAAATATTTATTACTTGTTTATCATATAGCCGAAAATGCCATTATGCTATATTTCAAGCCGTTAGTTATTTCGACTTCAAATCTATGATTCTCTAAAAGTTGTTTTAATATGTGCTCGTGTTAAATTCCATTAACATAAAAATCGTTCAAATGTGTAATTTAAGGAATAGAAAAAATACGGATGAATTGTCGGATAAATAACTGGCATGTCAAGTAATAATCGTACATAATCTGTGACGTTGATCACAAATCCAATAGAGTATTCCAATTATCTCTGTCAAGAATCATATATGAGTGTTGTATAGAATTCACCTCTCCGTCATAGGTATTAATTGCTACATCGATGACCAGCAGAATAAATGTGAATATTTTTCCGTAGAATACTTCACGAAGATAATAATATGTATATATACATCATTTTACAATTTAACAACTTCTTGCAATTTGTGGTGCGAGGTGACTATTGGAAAAACCAGTGTTGGAATTAGACTACCAGAAAAGAAGTCTTAATTGAATACATAAGAATATGGAAATACCGGAATTGATTTCGTTAGTTTAAGATGTTTTCATTACGTAATTAACAAACATACTAGTTTACACAGCAATATTCATATCGATGACGACAATGAATTTGGTCATAATCTATCTTCTCATACGCAAACATTTAATTTTCCCCTCGTTTTACACCGTAGGAACCTGTAATAAGATTGACAGGTGGTAATTTCCCAATCACTTACTAAGTGGAGGTATGGTAGATGAATGCTCATCTCTTGATGTAATTAAATTATCTTAATGTTTCGACGTAAATTTCGTCTTTTAATGTGCTGAAACACCTCTGCATGCTCCACAGTGCCCCGCCACTGTCTGAACGCAGTGCCGTCACGTTGAGTTCAAGGCCATAAGCCAGACTGTGTTGGCCATTACTTTTAACGACTGACACACTAGTGAGAAGCAAGCAGTGGCGGCGGCGGCGGCGGCGGTGGTGGTGGTGGTGGTGGCGGCGGCGGCGGTGGCAGCGGACGTTTCTCCTTCTACGTCCTGCGACGCGACATGCCGTTCGTCTGCTGTCTTCGTGACCCACTGCCGTCACCCTCTACGTTACGAAGTGGCAGCTTCCACAATGTACAAGACACGAAGATACCATAGAACGTGCAAGTGTTGTGAGTTTGACTAGTCTGACCACCTGGGCTCCTACAAAAAAATTATTCCCTTTTTATAGCGGTTTTTGCAGCAAGGGAAAAAATATTCATTTCAATTTGTGACACGAATCGCATAAAGCACCTTCTGTTATCAAATCACTGGGTGATAAACGCAACCATTGAGATACTCAATTGTTTCTAGATAAAACAAAAATGAAACTTCTCTTCGATACTGAAAACAAAAATAAAACAATAATGCTGCATATATTCATTACCATATTGCAAGTGAAATTTTGTCAAACTGAGCAGTTTTTGTACAGTTCCATCCGGCACCTTGAAACTTTTCTCACAACACCTGACACAATATTAGAAGAAAAAAATGTAATATGCTATTAATTTAATGGTCACTATAGCTTCTAGAGAACCTGTGCGAATTCACACACAGACACACACGCACATAGTTAAAAACAATAAGATAATAATATAATATATAATTATTAGGCTATCTATCAACACCAGCCTAAATAATTATTAATATTCTTTACCATTATAAAATAATTTTATTTCTGTAAAAATGATTATAAGTAACTAAAGTGTAACTTGTACTTCGACTAAGTTAAATTAATATTGTTAAATGTATTTAATATTACTACATTGTTATTTTATTACATACAAATTATTGTTATTGCAGCTATTGTTCGTTTTATAACTCGCCACACATCATTGTAATGATCTACGTGGTTCAAACATGAAATTACAATTTGCACTTTCTAAGATTCTACTCGCTTGAAAAGTGAGACAATTATACCATATAAAGCTACTAAGGACATTCATAGCGTAGAAATGACTGAATGGGGAAAAATCTAATGTAAACATGATGGTACGAAAATGAGCTCAAAACATTATGTTCCCATTGCAGCATACAAACAATGGATTGTGGTTGCGTTATCCGGGAGATTTTGGAATCGGAACACTAACCTTATGGGTATTCGACTATTCCAAGGCAGCGGACAAACATGATCGAGGCAGTTCAGGAAAATTATGGTGGAATAAAAAAGATTTCTTTGAAACTTCTCCGTCTCACTATTTCCTTCTATGAAAGGTCGCCTTAATTTTCATCTAATTGTAATTTGAAATATTATTGACCTGTCGAAATGTATGCATTAGTTGGAAACGAGGAAAAAATCATGCCAGGCAACGTGTTTCGTACATGTGACATTAACTTCCACATAATATCGTTGTAATAATTATTAAGTATCTGATTACTCGGCGGTACTCGGGATTTTTCCTAGACCAATCTTAATTTACTCAGGAAAAAGTAATATCTATCTATATTTAAAAATGAAAATAATTTAACCGGTTTTTTAAAACATATGTTCAGCATTCTAATTTTACAGATTCATAATAATACAAATTTCATACAAAACTTGATTGTATACACCATTCTGAGTTTCACCTTCACCAACAAGAATAGATAAATCCTTGAATTAAACCACTATTGATCGAGCAACTTAAAAGTTGTCCGTGAGAGGAAAATATCAATAGAAACGTCACCAATTAGCCTAGCGCACAACTACGCCCTTAGGAGAGTTGGGGGTACTTAACCCCCAAAAGTGCTGAACTTGTATTTTCACGGTATCATGTCACTATTTATTTGAAAACCCCCGAAATCTATGGATTAAACCAGATTTTTTTTTCGATTAAACATCTTAACAGGACCTTCCCTTCCCACTCCATCCATGGGTGTTCTAATGCTGTTTACCCTCCCCCCTACTCCATCCCAATGGTGGTCCAAATCTGACATAACATCGGAAGTGTCTCTGTTCATCTCAGCCTCTCAGGTAAAACGAATCCACTCACCGGACGACTATTCGTCCTAATAACTACACTATTCGTTCAAACTTTACGATTTAAAGAAGATTTTTTAATCTTTCTTGAATAAGAAAAACAAAAACCCATAAACATTTAATGATTGATTTTTCCTTCTTAAATTTTAGTATTTTAACTCTTACATTTTTAATAACTTTTTCTGTAATTTACGTTCAGCTTTGAAAGATATATGCCGGACGTTTTTGTAGATCTTCTTGAGGTGAACAATAATGCCACTCATAGTTGTCACCCATCTCTAACCGTTTATAAAGCGTAAGCGAATACAGCGGATTTTTTTTTCGAACTTCGACATTTATTGACAAAAATCATTTTCTACGATTATTTTCTCACATTAAAAAAATAAAAGTAAGCCTATGTTCTTCCTGAACATCTAAACTATGTCCTAGCAAAATCACGCCTCACAAAAACGTCTAATTATCTTCTTGTAAAACATTTCGGTATCTCCAGGCACGATCGGTTCATTGGTTTAGTCATGAAAAGGCAGCAACCCGACACCTTTTCGCATTTCTACATTAGCACGGATGGATGATTTATGAATGACAATTATGAACTATAATCTTTCCGCTCAGAAGTGATACTCGGAGGATTCAGGTGCTTCTTGAAACACACCTCACTCTGTCGACCCTCTCGTCGGGTGATCAACCACGATTCACATACTAGGTACTGTCCCATAGCACTGGACTTTTTTTATTTCAAGTTGAAATTTCAAAATTTTAAGTTTTTTGAAATCTACATAAAGTTTCAACGAAATGAGTCCAAACGCGACCCAAATGCTTCAAATCCAAGGTCTGAAAATCGGTCAAAACTGATGACACAATTTACGAACGACTCCTTAAATGTTTTCTACCTTGGTATCTTCGCATTTGGACTCATGTAGATTTCAAAAAACTTTAAAATTATTGACTAACGATTGAAGAGTCTTAATTTACACCATTAAGAAACACAATGTTATATTCAGAATCCTATTAAAGTATTTATTTCATTTCGAGAGGTCCGCCAGTTGATAACGTTTTGAAACCCCTGAGCGTGCGACAGACAAACGAACTTGGAGAGTAGAACTCGGGGATTTCTTGGGCTGAGTGCAAGGAAGGTGGTCACAATCGACTGCTACGATCCCTGTATTACTCTAAAGACGACTGAGTATAACTAATCGAGACTCACACTGGAGTTGATACCAGGGGGTATTGAAAGCTTTGTGCAAAATGATGCAATAGGAAGGCAATTTACGATTATGTAACAATATATTTGTATTACCCAAAGTAAATAAAAGGGCAACTTAACAAATATAATTTATTTTCTTAAAAAGGACAAGAAACTTTTATTTTTACTAATTTTTATGGGGGTGCTTGAGCCCTCTCTAAATCTGCTCTTTAATACGGATAAGAAAGAAGACTTAGAACATACGTACGCTATAATAACCATAAAGAAAGCCTGCCTGATTCATAATGGTCGGTAATATTGATATAAAGATGATAGAAGACGAAAATCAAATCTCGCACACTACACATACATTCAGCATGGAATAATCATAATAAAATCCTGCTTCATAAAGGTAGGTAATATTGTCATTGAAATGATAGTAGATAAAGAATGAATGATTGATTTAGAGCCCTACCTGTTTGCGTTTGAGGGCGGCGGGCGAGGGATGAGCGATGTCGTGTTGCTCCTTGAACACATCCAACACCTTGGCCAGCTTCTCAGGCTCCGCTTGGTCTCTGGCGATGAGCAGGTAGGCGCGCCAATTGGCCGAGTCGAAGCCCCAGTGGCAGGTGCGACGCTCCAGGGCGCGGTGCGCGTGGCACACGAACCGCTGAGGGGAGAACATGCCGTGGCACTCCACGCATTGGATGCAATGCGCGTGCTGCTCCGTGTACAGCTCGGGAGTGCAGACGCCTTTGCACTTGCCGAAGCACTCGTGGTACACCTGCAATTCAAACAAACACGGAGGATTTAACGTCTTCAATTTCCACGGTATTGATGATTGTCACTGAGAGAACAGGTTTGGATTAGAGTTCTTTATATGTGAGAGAAGCAACATGGACGTCGCGAAATCTGTTTGGGTTCCCTCAAGCACACCCCACCAATATGGCGGGAACAGTCAGATGACAGCCATATTGGTCTCCTCGCCGGGAAACAGGACATGTAAATTATATTAAGAGTCAGAATAGGTTAGAGTTGTCTAACTACGTGATTACACCAAAATTGATAATACCATTTTCTTAAACTATTCTAACATTTTTCAAAGAATCATCACCTCGAAATTGGGACTAATAAAATAATCCTAGATTTCATAGGAAATATTTACAAGGCATCGTCAGTATGTTGGGAAAATATTAATAAAAATATTTCCGCGGGGGTATCAATCCATGGACTTTTGATGTTACAAGATCTCTATGTTAAAGAGTAGCGTACACATATATTCAATCTTGGAAGGAACTTGAAACTTGCTTTTTTTCTTTTTGTGCAGCGGGTGACTAAAGCTTAGCTGTTCATATATTAGCCTAACATTTGGAGTCCATGAAATCGAAATCTGCCACAAAAAAGATCGAAATCTGCAAGATTCCCCTGCACATCTCGGTAAATGTTTCTCAACACACAAATGGCTTTTTCTGGATATACTTTCCCCATAACCATGTAAAACCAAAATCCATACTGGTTTTATACAACGTTCTGCGAAAATAAAACTAGATGTAATGCGGAATATTTGTCAGATTGCAACTTCATCCTGGCGTAACACCAAATTTTGTGAAGGTTTACCAATGAATGTCTCTGTGATCTGAACGAGACGGCGTTAAGACAATCAAATAATATGTTCACCTCGAAGTGGTGGAGAATAGAGTTCTTTATTTAAAAACATATTGGTAGAATAAATTATGACTGAATGAAAGGTGGATTGGATACGGGAAATATGATATTATTTTGTGCATACCGCAGAGTAGCATGTTAGTACACGGAAAAATAATGTTTTTCACTCTCGAGTTGAATTGTAATACTAGTAAGTTAATATTTTTCATTTATACTTTCCAGTTTTGAATACTTGGGTGAATGGATTGTGAATGTCATCTTTTTTTAATTAGTTACTAATATTTTGGAGATTTTAAATTACCATTAACTTACGGAAACATAAATAAGGTGGCCCAATGTATATTTTCTATCTTCCAAAACCTATCTATAATTCTATAATTTATTAAAATCGCATTGAAACCAAGAAGATTCATATCAAACTAATAGAATCAAATTAAATTATGATAACTTTTATATAATAGGCCAATATTCCAATAAGAGAGAAAATATATCACAATATCTTCTCAAGAAATCAAAACAATAGATGCAACAAATGAATTAAAAACTTGAAGGACAATTTTTAACTAGTTTTAACAGACATCATGATACATTTTTCCTTTAAATTTTTCTTCAAGTTAGGCAAAAAAAATAATTAAAATACACTATGGAACTAATGAAAAAAGCACAAAAAAGACACATTCAAGCCCAGGGCACCGCCGACATATTTTGGGTGATTTTCATCGTTGCAGCCACGATTCAGAACGAGGTTGGAAAAGTGGATCTACACGAAAAGAATTATTGACTATGAGATTACCAAATTGAGACTTTATCTTTTATAATGATTTTTATTACTTTATAATAAAAGAGAGTTAAGTTTTCAACGAAATTAAAACTCCTCTTATTATTGTTACGTGTATTACCTCTACATGCCAACGGATTCAAGTGCCGGAGACCATCGATATAAGAACATTAGTTTCTACCCGTGTGACCGTTTGGCCAGCCCTACTACGCAGGAGCGACTGAGGTTGATCGCTCGGGATGGGGTGCGGGGAGACAATGCGGAAGACGACCTAATCTACGCCGCCTCCACACCCATCCATCGCCCACGGACGAAAGTAGACGAGCGTCAGACAGCTGCTACGAGGAACGCGCAATCCACTACGCATTCTGCAACATTTCGGAAGTCTAATAATCACATTAACCAACTCTTGGAATAAGTCCCTCTTACCGTTCCCGTTACAAAAAAAGCCAATTATTATTGTAGTCTCCAAACTTTCGTTTCATAAGATCAATAATTAAACTCGTTTCGAATTTCTGTCATACCATGAAGGATATTAAAGTTCTCAAACTCTTTGATTTTAAAAGAGAGAGAAAAATGTTCCAAATATTAAAATAGTTCTTACATGTCCCCAAGGAATATTAAAAAAATAACACATTTTAAAGCAATTCTATGCATTTGTTCATACTTGTAAATTTTGATAAACACATCATAAAATGGTTTGGAGGGCAGTTATTAAGAAAACGGGTAATTGAGAGAGAAAAAAACTGATCATACATTTATGAGTTGAACGTTAAAATTCATACGCTCATATAGTTATCGAGTTGAAATGATAGAATCAAAAATATTTACATGTGAGGAGAAACATGTATAACGTTGAAAGTGGAGCGTCCAATCTTAAGTACAGTTAACAAAACTTTTCAAAATTGTTTTTCAGAAGCAGGCCGTGGACTTATCTTGCGCGGGATGAGAAAACAAGTCCGCTAGACGCTAGACTCAAATTATCCGAAAGATCATAAATGTAGTTGTACCATCGTGACATCACAAAAGAATACCAGGAACGGTATCAGTATGGACTCGTCCTTATCACTACAGCCGGGAAGAATTTTATGAAGTACTTGCCTCATGACTTATGGTTACTGGACATCAGACTGCTATTGTTTTCCTTCACGGCAGAAAGCCAGAGCACAAAGGAAACTTTTTCTAGATTATGCTCCTAGGTCCTCTTCATTGCAAACATAAGAATTATTAACAGCTTAACATTCATTTGCGCACAAAACACTTTTATCGATGAACTCGCCAATACAATCTTTAGTACATTTCGCCATAGTAGTCTCTCATAGCAGCATGATACTGTATAGTATGAATTAGATAAAAGCAAATAAAACACAGAAAAGAAACTCACATATTTGTAGAAATAGTTTTGGTTTCCGCCTTCGTCAGTCACATAGAAAATAAACCGATTATTCTCTCTTCCTTAGTTAGATGAAATGAAAAGAAAAGTAGGAGGGAAATTTGAATTAAAATTTTGATCAAATTTCATAGTCATCTACTTTTTTTTCCTTTCAACGTTAACCTAAGAGAGATAATCTGTTTATTATCTATGGGATTTTCATTATCTATTTCTTTGACGTTTTATTTTCTATTTTCATTAATTTTAAAAGTTTTTCGAGTTAATATAAACTAGATAATCTCACCCTGCGTTGCCCGGGGGTTCGGATTAGGTTCATTCTTCACTTCCCGGTAACATCACACAATTTCACGTAGTTTGATGAATATCTCTATAGACACAGACCTCCTACCAACACTTCTATAAAACAGTATATCTCCGTTTGCGAGTAAACGGAAGAAATTTAAAGCATCATACTTATTCGTCTAGACCATTTCAGATATTTTAATGTAAATTACCATAACGTAGTAAATGTCAAAAATCAATTTTTTAAGGAGAGTACTTTAAGAGTACAGGTGCATTCAACGTTATGATTTGCACAACTGTTTTCGTTCAAAAAACTCCACTAGAAGTTCCTCTATCTTCGTAATATTTTTAGGCAATGGTATTTCCAACCGTTTTTTGAAAAAGAAAAGAGAAAACGAATTTAACACAAAATGACATTTACAACGTAATGACATGACATGTTTCAAATATCCATCAAACAGTGAAGATTTGCATCCGGAAGAATCATTCAAAACATACAAATGTCCAAACATGTTCATCTTTGTATAACATATTAAGAACATGTATTTTGGTCAATACAANTATATATATATATATGAATCTGGGTGATTTGTATGGCGGTTAGAACACTTCTACTTCTGAGGATGGTGGTTCAAACCCTCGGCTCATCCAAGTGGAATTTGTTGTGAGCGGGTCTATGGCTGGTTTTCTCTGTGTATTCGCTTTCCACACTTGCGTAAAACAAGCATCATTGATGAACATTAGTTTTTACTTCCCTGGTCAATTGCTTCTTTGTACCCCTAGTGCCGCCAGGTTTCGGGTGAAGTAGGCAATTTAAAGAAGTGAATTTCTTTAGAATGGATTACCAAGAACTTTGTATACTACACCTACAATTTACTTTAACGCAAAGAGCATATTCTCCCCTAACTAATATTAATGATTAATCATGTTAAGTCGAATGGGAGACGGGACCGGGGTTCGAACCCGGGACCTTGAGCTCTGCGCGCTCATGCGCCTACCGACTGCGCCATCCCGTTCGCCACCCGGGTCCGTCTACCATTCTCATTCAACTTGTGAAACCCAAAGACCTCTGAGGTGGTCTCGTAGAGACTACCCCGAACCCCGGTCCCGTCTCCCATTTTCATTCGACGTAACAACCGTAGTTGTAACTTGGATACAGCAATCTGGATTCTATCTAGACGCAGTTCCTATTCACGATGTCGCTAGTGAGTAATCACACAAACTAAGCCTTACTAGCACTCGTTACCGTGGTCCTAAGTTGGCCTAATCGAGAATACAATAGCAGGATAAAATTTGTAAGAAGAATTCCTTGACAAACCCATGAAAAATGAAACAAACTCTTGATCCTTTATACAATATACGAGAATAAAGTGCAAACAACACTTAAACTGTAAAAGCACCGTCTACACGCATAATGTGATTCACCTCTGGTGAAATTACGAACAAGATCATTTGCACTGTACATTCGTGGACAGCACTTCGTGTCGTCAAACGTTCATCGTCCTGTCCGATACAACTCGCGCGCAGGTTGGAGAGAAGATATTCGAAATATTTTTAACTCACAACTTCCGAGTACCTTCTCGCGGAGGAGTGTTTGCAACGTCAACAGTCAGGTGAAAATTTCGACGGACTGCAGTGGATATCACATCTGCGGCTAGAGCAGGAAGATTCGGTTCGAGTTCCGGTCCGTCGCAATTTTCACCTGACTGTTGACGTTGCATATTCAAAATACGTTGATATGTCAAAAAATATCAACAAAAGTATTTTTTTAATCTACAGTGGATATTTCTACTACTTTTTCAAAGATAGAAAACGTCTATTCTGTGCCTTGGGCACGACGCGATAAAGTGACCAATATCAAGATAAAGATGTCGGTCGATGTGAACCCCGATATAGACCCACTGCTTATTTTGCAATAGGCTGAGTAGGTCAGGGAGTCACTCTGGACCTGACGCATAAATTATCATTATATCTTTACTGGAAATTGTACTCCGCAATCGAGGCAGAGTTGTGATCTACTTCGATGCTTAGAAACACTTTCTCGTTGAAAATTAAGAATGACTTTCTAACGAGAAGTCTTCTTAAAATACATTTACATTTAAAAATTATTAACATATCAGCAGTTTATTATGATTTTCTGGAATTCGTAACAGATATTGGAGTCACTGACCTAGAACTGCTAAACAAGACAAAGGAAGAATGTAAATGTTACGTGCAGGATTCCACGAATCTCGACAAAGCATCGGGGAAAATAAAGTTAAAGCATCTTAAATAACGATCACCAGCACTAAATGTAGCAGCTGTATAACACATTTAGTGACACAACCCACGATATAAGAGACTCACAAAATTTCTGGAATTCGAGTGTTTATTTCCGCTGTCGCAATCTTCTCCGCTGAGAACGAAACGTCTGGGTAGTATAATCCTGGCATGCGGATACACCTAAGACATAAGAAGTTTAACGAAGTCTGGTGAACACCAATAAACTTATCGCGTCAATCCCCATTTAGGTCGATGCTCTTCAACTTTGAATATTGATCGCTAGAATTCAGCGCAGAGAGAATTAAGTAATTTTCATTCTAAGGCGTTTCCGTTTTATGAAGATCGAGGGAACCAGTATCACAAGAGACAAATATCATCCAACGAAAATAATACAGGAATGTAGAATCAGTTTCCCATATGAATGAAAACACGATAGAAAATCAGACGTTTTCCTATATATTCGTACTACGTCGTTATAGTATAAAATTATACAGACGAACTTTCTTAATTCGAGTTCCTCTTTGAATCCAACTTTTCGTTTGCACGATAGAATCATTCGCCTAGCTGTTGCGTTTTTATTTATTTAGCTTATGGCATTTGTCGTACACTTAATACTTTCTAAAATACATCAGCAAAATAAATACATTAGACACAGAGAGAAAGGGTCATAAAAAAGGAAAACATTATTACTTGGCTAACACACAAATCACAGCGTTAGGTCGAGCGTTCAGTAACTGGAAACAAACAAAAATGATCCATTTTATTTTGTTATAACTACTAATTCACAATACACATACATACACAAGTAACCAAATGTAATAGTGACGTTTGATTATCCGGGAATTATCATCTAGGTGATGGAGAAAATTTTGAGAGTACGAAAGCGGAAAAATGAAATCAGAGAATTCAATTCATGTACCTACATTATTAAATCCATTATCCTCTCTTCAACTGATGTTCCCTTTCAATATAATTATGTGATAAGAGGACTTAATGGTTGCGGCGTTTGTACGTTCTTCCATTTGTCGTTGATTAATCGAACCTTAAAACAAACTGAAAACAACTAATGTAATGTCGCACTTCCATAGGAGATCAATCATTCCGTAGACTGTTTAAGTGATACGACGTCAACCGAAGTACGGCGTGTAGAACTTATCACTTGATACTCCAAGCAGTGTAACGCTGTCCAATAAAAAGTAATGTGGTTCTGAAAATGGTACATTCAATGAAAACAATTGAAACATATAATATATAAATTATCAATGTGTTACAAATCCTGTAAAAATTAAGAAAGGTACTTGTGAGCTGGTAAGAAAAATAAGATGAACAAAAGAATTGTAGTAGCATCGTCATGACACTGTTACAGACAAGGCGGTCTGAAGACAAAGGTCAAAAATAAATTGAAAAAAAAGTCCTTTGGACTCCTGTCCATACGAGAACCCGAGCGAATAATTCGCATTAAGTCACAATTACAAATAACAAAATGTTTACATGAATCTCGGAGTGAGATTTAGATATATACCGACAGCGGTGGTGTAGTGGTAGCGTCTTCGCTTCCAGCGCTGAGCGGTAGATCGTGGGTTCAAACCCTGTTCGGCCGAACTAGGTGAGGTTCGCAGCTGGGTTTTCCCTCACCTATTCCAGACAAATAGCGGTTCGGTCAACATCTCTCCTTCCCAATTCCCTTACCCAAGTTCAACGGCTAGGTGGAAGAGTAGGCCTCATGGCCTGAACCTTACCAAAAGATATAAAATAAATAAATATTATCCGAACTGCTGTAGAAAATTCAACTTTGTTATTGACCATTAAGCGTTCTCACTTGAATATGAAGGTTATCGGTAAATACCGCCAAAATGTCAACAAATTACAACATGTTACAATTTAAAAACGGATGTTGATTTCGGATTTGAATCGTGTAATTTTAATTGGAAATAAAAATACACGACTTCATTCCTCTTCACGTCACCATATTTTCCTATCTCATTGGCTCTTGAGAGTTAGCGAAGACGCGTAACGATAAGAACAACAAACATCGCTCCGGTCGGGTACATGGGAAGATAACTTCAACTTTCACTGCGTCACTCGTATGCAAAGAAAAACATTTTCATATACAATACCTCGGATATCCTACATTACATAAACAAACAAAACCATACAGTTCGATGAAGCTTTCCACAAATAACAGCATCAGGTCCGTAGTCAGAACTATATTCCGGAGGTGACCCAGACTTCTCGCCAAAATTTATTTGTCGAATATTAAGTTATTTGTCCTTAAGTATATAAATCTGATGAATAGTTTAATGCATGTGCATTGATTATTTAATTGACAATCGATTAAAGAACTAAAAAAATCCCCGCTCTTATTTATTATTTCCAATTATTATTCCCAAGTATTTTATGAACAACGAATTAAAGTCAGGATTGAAAAAGAGAGGTTGATTTGACCTTGTGAAGAGAACATTTCTTGTCGAACATATCAACCGCAATTTCGACACGACAAACAAGAGTCGACAAAAAGTTGAGGAATGTTAAGATCACAGTGCGAGGCAAGAAATAGTCATAGTTGACTGCAAGTTATAGGGTCACATTTCAATGAATGGCTGATTCATTGGTTCAGCTATTCTTACGAGCTTCCACTCACATATTCAAATATCCTCGAGAGGGCAATTTGTTATTGAAATAGCTTTGCGATAATATTGTGACTATTAATTTATCAATAATTCAATGTACCATTACATCGAAGTCACGTGTCTTTACTTCGAGAAATTTAACTTACGAAAAAAAAAATAATAATAATGAACGGAAAAGCACTGTGTTTATTAGTTTATTGTATATAAATCGTAGTAAATTACTTCGTTGTCCTAAACGTGGTATTAGGCAGAAGTTTTGACAATAAATTTTATATATATATATATATATATATAATTATAATGTCAAATATATAATAAATTATATATTTGACAATAAAGTTTATATTTATTGTCAGTCTAATTGGCATAATGTTGGTAAAGCGGGTGTGCATAGTGTAGCCATCACTTTTACTTCGCCATTGTCCATAAGAGTAATAATATTTGTACCTCGCGTAATGTTGGCAGGACATTCTAATTTCTGGAAACTTAAATCTATTTCCAATATAGGCCATCATTTCAATTCAATGCACTTGCTCTTGTGGCGTTATTCTGTTCCTTCCGCATCGATCGTGAGGAACAAATATTACCTTGTGTCTTAGTTTGTTCTGTTATCAAATTGTATTTCTTTACAGCAAATAGTCGCTTTAGTGACTAAATAAATTTATTGTCAAAAAACAGTATAAACTGCGTATGACCATGTGGAGGAAAAAAAACTAATTTACTCTCCGGAAGCAAGCAAGGGACCATCCCATCAATTCCGATCAAGGGCCCTAAGGCAGAGGCGGATTCAAAAATTTCAGCAAACAATTCCTAGATAAGATAACAAGTTATTATCGAACTATAGATTATTCTGAGTATAGTGTTTAAAAATCATAAGATTTGAAAAAAAACCCCACTAAATTCACGATTTATTGTTACAATAAACACGCCCCTAGACAAAGCCTAGAGAACCTGTATAAGAAATCCGCCTCTACCCGAAGGAAAAACGGAGAAAAACCCGGGCCAGGATGGGGCTACAGAATTAATGTACACAACCGTGCCAAAGTTGAGTACACATAAAACTAAATTAATATGAGCCATAAGGCAACACAATCATGCAAGAAAATAGTTTTTGAAATTGTTATAAGTTATTTAAAAAGTGCTACAGCAATGGCGTGATAAAGTACAAGACGAATTTAACTTTTATTAAAATCAATAAATTCTTTTACATTGTAGAAGCACTGGTGCAGGAGGTAGTTTTTAACCGCTGATTTGAACAGATTCAATTTCATAATGTCTTTTATATTCTTGGGCAGGGAATTATATAGAACGATTCCCGAATGATAAATATTTATTTGGATATAACATAAATTTGTAGATGTTGGCAGTGTTAGGGAGTTTCGGCAAAGTTACATGACTTGGAGTAAAGGAAATATAGTTCTAACATCATCATATCACGTTAAAATATCATTACTCGTGATTTAGAATATATATTCATTCCAATTTAGAAATAGATTTTATTTATTTATTTATTTATATCGGGTGTTTCTTTGACGGACGAAGGTCAGGTATGAAATACTTTTTACCTCCAAACCACATTTACAAGAGGATACTTTGTATTGCCACGGAGCAAAAGGTGCCGAAACTTTTCCACAGAAAGAGAAACCCCATGTAACCTCTTATTGTTTGTTCGATCGAGAGCGTAAGACAATAGTTTCGTATTATCATTATTAATGAAATATTCATGATTCACAATAGTTTCTCGGATAATAACTTTCCATCAGAGAATCCTGTTCATAATTCGTGAGGGTACTAGCGGATTAGATCAACCCCAAGACCATGGTGCAGGATAGCGCTGTCCAACTACGGAACGAGGGGTCGCATACGGCCCGCGAAATTTTTTACGGTCTGCGAGTTATAGTACTTTTTACATCAAATTTTTCATCAACCGTTGGAGGGCCACGCTACTAGTTACACTTCTACGCTGCCAGAATTAATATTTGACTTGTCATGTCTGGTGAAAGAAAATAGAAAATTGAGTACTAAATTACCCCGTCATTCTCTACAATATGAAAACATGTTATTATAATACTATAAAATTAAAATAATACATATTATTATAATATTAAAATATTTTATTCAAATAAGAAATGTTGTTTTTAATATTTCCAGATTGAAATAATATGATTTTTGACGAGAATAAAAATATCGCGGTACAGATATACATGACATTAGTTTTATTCCTCGGGCAACATTTTGCCAAACCCCATCCCGTGCCGGCCCCATCGATCGAAAATGTATAGAACACAGTCCGCGGGTTAAGGTGTAGGATATTCCGCGATGTACAGACACCATTTTACGCTCATGAATACCCATGTTTGGCGTCAAGAACCCGTCAGATTGCTTAATGAGGAAGAAAGAAGGATCGCACTTTGTCTACAGAAGGTCAAGTACAGTACTATATCGGCATTCGTCGGGTACGGATTGTCATCGGAAACATCAGGAATGTTCTGTCAGAAAATAGGCTCATCTACGAATTCATCTACACAACACTGAGAAAATTCACTCCGATATCTTAACAACCCCCTAGTCGTAGAGGCAGCGTCTGCTTTTTGGGCAATCAATGGAGATGTTGCTTCTTAGACTACTGTTTCAAAAGCGTTCAACTTCATGAAACATTTCTACCTTGCTCTTATCGAAGTATATTGAATGCAGTATGTTCACGGACACACCCATTCCATTATATACATTAATACACAAATGTCTCATATTTTTTCCGTTCCTCTTCTGCGCAACCGAACTGGGTAAATCGTACAAATGAAGTATCGTACGTTAGAGCATTAAAAGATGTGTCTAACGTTGTCTATTATATTTCATCTTTCACTTTTTGCTTTTCGAGATAACAGAATTTAAAAACTACGTACAGATAAGACTCCACTTGACTCATTTATTAGAAAAGGACATAACTTGACTACTTGAGTCCCGACAAATTCAATTCCTTTCCCCAAATCTTGTGGTGAGGTGATACAACAGACCTGAATCTCGACACATCATAGATATACGACATGAAACAAATACAAAGAATGAAAGTTTTTTAAATATAATTTCTTCTCAACTTAAAGAGTATCGTGCCCCAGGAGCGTAATTGTCAACATAAAAACTGATTACCAGCCTTGATTATGAATAGATGCGCTCTGGCGCATCAATATTTGCAGCTACGTTCCAGCAGTCGCCACACAATGCGCTGCAGTCAATAAAAGTCCAGGGAGTTATGACCGAGCGGCCGACTTGCATACCCTTCCCCACTATAAAACTTGACCTTCAATGCCTCTTCCTCGTGCCTCGCAAAGAAATACAGCGCCACGGATTACTCAGGCATTAGTACAAGGTCACCGTGAAGCCAAACGGTTGAAGAAAAAAACATAGCGGTCATTCCGCGGGTGGCTGTGACTGACAGGAATTCTCCAGTTCCAAACAAGGCATTTGATCAGGCTGCAGGCTGCGGAAACGCTCAAGAACTAAGCCAGAAACTATTACTCAATTATACATAGCATAATTAAAACAGGCAATAATTTTACTCGGAATTATATATGAGACAATATTTCTACATGCGCATATGCAATATAAAAGAATAAGTTAAAAAATAGCTTTTAAAACTCGGAACACAAAATGGTTTGTGGGACATCTTTTAGAATTTAGAAGACCAACAACGGATACTAGGGTAGCCTAGGTATGCAGAAATACCTATAATTCGATTTAAAAATTAACAACTTAACAAAAAATACAACTTTCATAATCACGAAGTGATTGTTTTATGATTGCATACGTCATAGTGTAAGACAAAAAATTTTTCCCCAGAATCGTATACTTCGTAAATACTTCGTATTTTTCTGTACTCTTTACATAGAGATAGGAAGATATTTTTATGGCCAAAGTAATCACGTAATACCTCTTTCTTCGTATTCGATGGTAGGGAGATTTCAATTATTGCTTTCGGACAAATGCGATTCACGTCGTTGAAACAAGTGAAATGATTAATGAAACCAAATGAGTTTTCTCGCGCGTACATTATCATCATTTTTTCGTTATCACGTACTTCGATCAACCAGAGAGCGCGTAAACTTTTTCATTCGAATTAGTCGAGTGCGGTTCACTCAAGTGTGTCGTAATAACGTAAAAAATGTGTGGATCACCTTGGAAGTCAATCTAAGACAAGAAAAAGAAAAAAAGAAAGAGAAATTAGAACAGATTCCTCGCGATCTCAACAGGATCCAATTAGCGCACGCTGTTTATTCTAGATATTACTTCTCCCACTGGAAAGTAGCTTTGGCAATGAATTACTAGCTTTAAGGATGCCAGAAAGTGTCTACAAGCTACAAGAGAAATGATACACCATTGATATTTGTCGAGTTAGGAAGGTTTCGTAAAATGGAAATTAAAATGTCAGAAAAGAATTTATTACAGATGTATAAAAGAAAAGAAAAAGAACTTTTTGAAATACTATTTAAAGATCTGCCCCTTAGATTTCAAAGTTTCAAATAAATATATATATATA
>NNCF01131370.1:391657-406319 GCA_002313205.1 Laupala kohalensis | reverse complement strand
TGTAACTTTTCTTTGGGTGGGGTCCTGCAAATTGAAGGGGAGGTCTGCGTCATAGGGTTTAGGGAGGTGGGCACCTCTGATTTAAATTCATTTGTGAGAATTTTTCATCAAGAGAAGCTATTAAAATTCTTCCTCTTGCTCTTTCTCAAAAGTCAGTGACTTTGCTATTGAAATTCTAGAGTAAATATAAAAAGTCATGAAGTCAGTGTGGAAAACAGCTACGTTCAAAAATCATTTGTATTAAATTTCGGTGAATAATTGAATATTTTCTAAACCAAAACATATTTTAACTGAACAATTTGTTAACCCGTCGACCGGTATAAGCTTTCATATTTAGGACAATATTATCTAAAAATGTAACAATTTATATCGTGTAACAAATATGTCATGTATCTCCCCTACAAACGTATTTAAATATGAGGTGTTATTTCACCCTTCGTAATGGTATACAATCCCCATAGGCAACCACACGTTCCCTTTTGGATTAGCCGCTGCTCTAATAATAGGAACGGGAATTTTATACACAATTTGAAATTCCACTCCAGTGTAAATCCTGTGGAGAAATTCTCAAAATGAATTAACGAATCGTCATCACATACGTAGTACGTATCGAAGTATTCTAGCCAGATATTTCCTTACCGCGGAAAGAAAGAACGAGTAATTTGCGTTGTTGGATTTACCGATTTAAATTTGCATTTAATTAAGTAAATAAGGGATTTCTATACTAGATACAACTAATATAGACAAACGATCTGAGTTTTTTGAAGACCATTTAATTTTGAATACAAATTAAAATACATTCGCTTCACAATTTAAAAAATTGTGTTGTATAATAACCACTAAAAATGTTAATCAAACACTATCAAACACAAAATCAAATGACTCAGCTTATTTGTCTATATTATTGATATTCAGAAGAGCAGATGTGAAGCATTTGCATTGATTTTTCTATACTAGACTATTTAGTATGCTTCATAGAAGGAATATTCATTTTAAAAAAAGAAAATTATGAAAGCATAAAGCATAAAGCACTTTCACGGGGATGAATTGCATAATATTTTTCAAAGATTAGTATATTTTCAGGTCTGCACAAAAACTAGAAAAACGTACTAGCGCTTGACATTGCATGTACAAAGAGGGGTTATTTCTTAATGTAAGTGCTTATTTGGTAAATAACTTATTTATTCATAGTAGAAGTTATAACCAAGTTCCAGGGTAGCGCTGGAGCAGGTTTTCCAACAATGTTCTCTCATCAGTAATAAGTGTTCGGAACGAGAAAACATACCCTGTCCTCAATCAAAATATCGTATTGTGACAAAAATCATTATTGTGCAATAAGGTTGGCCAATTAATAATTTATACGAAGTATGTGGCCCTTGACCACGCACATGTTTCATAAAAATTACAATAAAGATAAATCAACGCAACAACATAAAATCTTTTGTGATCAACCTTTTGAATGTGGGTGAGGAGAATAAAATGCAAGAAATGAGCATACGGTTTGCACCGAAGGAAATATCTTTTTGTGTTCATTGTAATTCTGAAACAAAGACAACTTTTTGGAAACTGTTGATTACCCTCACATAAATTCAAACTGTTTAAAATTGTTACGTTAAAAATTATTTTCTTTTAGTTTCTCTACGAAGCATAGTAGTACGTGTTGTATGTAAGAAAATAATTCATGATACCTAAAAAGATACGATTTTTAATGTGTTTTGCTATTTAGTTAGAAACTTGATCACATATTGATTTAGTATATTAGGAAACTTACCACACATATGAGGCACATATTACTTTTCTTTGTGAGGTTTTACGGCTCGTCGACATCGAGGTCATTAGAACCCTAAAATCTTGTACAGGTAGGGAAAATGCAATTACGCACTAGGGGGAGCCAACATGATCCTCCCCGCGTGTGAGACTCGCCGAATGACTCAAACATACCCACTAAAAACCCTCCTGAATTACAGCTCAAAACTCAAATCCTAACATATCTCAAGAATTTACTTAAAACATTCAAAAGAAGAAGAAAGAGGAAAATGAAAGATATCCTAGCCCTAATAGCGTCGGGATCGAAAAGAACAAGAGGTGACCAAGGAAGGTCAGGAAAGAGAAAGGAAGGAGCTTTGCACAAGTAAGTGGAATGTAATGCCAGACTCAGCTCGGGCCCCCGTGTTTGCCAAACACGTACTTACTGGATGTAAGTCCCCTGGGGGGGCACATATTACATCATGACGTGACCATAATTAACAATTTTTGTCTACAATCATTTGCTTTTGTAAAAACTATTTATGTAATTTTTTGCTAAATGAATAATGAATATAATACTTCACGTTCCTCATTTGGTAAAAAAATACAAAAATGTAAAAAAAGAAATTGAATGAATATCTATATTTTATTTTCGAGGGATATTTGAGATTTGCTTTAATGTGTTTTGCTATAATCGAGCTCAGATCAATTCTGACTACCGTAACGGCCAGAAAAATCGAACATTAAAAAATAATATTGTCGAAAAAGCAGTTGAAAACTGCGTCATGACCACGAGAGGACAAATATTTAATTTACGCTGCAAAGTAAGCAAGTTATGTTTCATAAATTCCGATCAAGTTACCCAAAGAAAAACCGGAGGATACCACGAGCTTCGACGGAAGAAGAAGAAAAAGTATTATAATGTTACTGTTTATATCAGTGTCTGGAAAGAAGTAGCAAAGAAGTTGCACTCGTACAAAACTTATAAAAGTGCAAGTTTTGTCGGTATTTCCATAATCCATATCTGTGGACTGTGCATTGCTATTCCGCTCTTACACCACTGTAGTCGACATTTGACACATTGCTTTCGACATAAACAGGAAATTACTATTTCACCAATAATGAGGTGGTTGCATTTATAAGCAATATGTTGAAGTAGTTAACATGGAACACCATAACCCACATATCACTTGACATCTCATTTGTGAATACATTGGAGCGTGGATCGAAATATCAGAATATTGAAATATTTTAGGAAGATAAAGGCAATAAAAATATTAACTTTTAACTTATTTTTGCACAGTAAATAATATGATTGAAAATTCAAAAATATAATGTAAAACTAATTCCTCTTTATAAAATATGCCAATTCAAGTTAAATTAAATAAAGTATAATAATATAAAATAAAATAATAATAAATATAAAAAACATAGTTAATACTAGATGACGTAGATTTTTGTTCTCACAAATTAAGGAACAAAACCAGAAACATGTCTTATAATTTTTGCATTGAAATTTAGTTGCAATTGAATGAGCTTTTTAGGTTAATATCATCAAGGATCATGTATAACGAAGTACATTTAAACATTTTATTGAATTTATACTTTCTTTACCATAAAAGTAATAATGAGTATTAAAATCTAAATTACAATTACATGAAGTAGAATGAACAAGAAAAATATGTGTCAGTTTTATCTTCCGCTCTCTACGTCTATTTTCATGTAACCGATAAATGTGAGCGCAATATAATATTTTCTGCGATCTTCCGACATTTGCTTGTTCGTAAAAAGTTCAATCGACATTTTCCATCCGTTTTAAAGAGAAAAAAAAACAAGTATTTGCGAGTAACAAAAAAGCATTTTAGCTCGGCATCTCATCAACATATGCGTCAATATTAAAAACAGCCGTCTGGATCCGTGCTTGAATTCTGTAAGTTCTGAACAATGTACTTCCCTGTAAAGAATAAAGAAACCACGAAGTCACTACACCATGTAATGTCTAAATCACTGAAGAGACGAAGAAATAAACAAAACTCACAAACACATTCTAACAGACAGCAACCGAATTTTCACGTTTGGTTATAAGCAATTTATTACTGCATTTTTGACTATAAACTATTTATCATTTATTATTTGTTTTATAACTACATAATGAGGTATCATTAGAAGCAAGTATGCAACTTAAATCGGTAGGTTATTCACACGTTATAAATGTTCAACAAAATATTCAAAAGTTAATTTTGAAATTATCCACTTCCGTTATTGTTTGACGTCGGCAAAAAAAGAAGAAGACTTTAGTGAATTATTTACCCAGTTGTTCAATTCAAGGCTTCGCCTTTTATTAATTCATTGTGTTCTTTTCCTATAGTGCATAAATGAAGTTACAGAGCCCATGTAAAGTCTTCACATGTTTACATGCCTTCTGTTTAAAATGAAGTCTTAGAAACATAGTTGTTAGCTAATTTCATATTTTCGATAGCAAATTGTTCCTTCAAAATCTTACGTAGACAGAATTCTTCCTACAGAGTAAAACTTCCTGATTTCGTGAATACAGCCTTTTGCTGGATTCGATAAAATTAAAGACTTACCATAAATTAGTTGGTGGCGGCACATATTTTTAGGCATATAAAACAAAATTTGAACGACAGTTGTAATACGTGACGTCCTGTTAGCGAAATTGAAGTTAAAATAAAGAATTTTAAAGGTAACATACTTTAATGAGGGATGAATAATGCAGGACGTGTATACATTTTTATAACCAAATGGTCACACACCCTAATGTAAAAGAAAAAAATTATTGTGATTTTGTAACTATTACAGAATTTGCAATTCCATGTATTTTTTTTTACTTCACGAATAAGTCAAAAAAAGTTCTTGTCTAAGCGAAGACAGCCATTCGACGCCGGAAGCCTTTGGGAGGTATTATAGGATGAGAGACTAATATTAAATGCTGCTGAACAATTCTCCATGTCAAACGTTCATCAATGGATTGCTTCAGTACGGTTAATAATGTGGACATTACTAATGAGTACAGACTTTGAAATCATAGAACTTTTACTCTTTTCATATGAAATTTGTCAAACTTGTCATAGAAATGGAATAGGGTAGGTTCTGATTATTATTGGTTGATTGCTCTAGGAAGTGGACAAGATAGACCAAATTCTTTGAAGACTGATTCTAATGCTAATGATTTGAATGAGTGGTGGCCACACATTGACACTTTTTCTTTGTTAATATTTTTTGTGGGGTTTTAGGGCTCATCAATGTCAAGGTCATTAGAGCCCTTTTGTTAAAATATTTGTAATAAGAGTGATGTGATTGATTTTGGTTTAAATTCATTTGTGGTAGAGTTACTTAGTTTTGCAAGTATATTTCACTTGTTTAACTTTAAATGCATTTTAACATGTTTATTTTTTAAATCTTCCCGGAGCTTACATGTGTAAACAACTCTCACAGTGAGGAATGGGGCAGATTTAATAAAAATAAATTTCCTGTTTTTTGGAGAGCACACTTTCGGACGAGTAGAAATGTCTTCCTGATAATTAAAATAGAATTATATAAATGAAAAAATATATTATTTAACGAAGTCAAGAATTAAAGAAAACATTTCCCCTGACTCAGTGAAGTCAAGAAAACGTTCAGTGTACTGATTGAAAAAATAAATCCTAGGTAGAACATGTCGAAGTTTACAAGCTATGAATCCAGAAATTATTATAAATTAAATAAAAATAAATTCCTGTCCATATGTGACTCTCAAAAATATTCACAAGTGTCTCACATATAGATTTAAGACATTTCCTTCTTCAATTTATTTTACGCGTAGGTTATGATACGTGACATCTATTATTGAAATATTGCTTAAATATTGCTGTTTTTAAATGAAAATATCTGGTTGTAAGGAAGAACACAACAACAAAAAATACTAAAAAATGAACACCAAATATTTACCTTTGATTCATTAAATTAAAACTCTTTTTTTATCTAAAAATCTATTAGTTTGATCTGCACCAAAATTTACTGGAGGAGGAACAACATAAGAATATTAAAAACTTTAAAACACATAATATCAGCCTTTTGTTGTGTGAATTATTTGTGCATGTACAGCTATTTGTAAAAGATCATCACTCGGGTTTACGAGAGTACCTTGGATTATTTTTCAAGCGGACGGACTTCGTGACTGGTGTGTTGTTGGATTATCCAAGAGAGCATTTCGACGTCAAAGGAATGATGAAGGGTAAGTTTGATTTATGGTTCAGAGATGATACGCATGGAGGATTCTCATTGCCTCATGAAATTACATATATGACATTAAAGAACATGAAAATGCATCTGCTCGGTGGCTATACCATAATTACCCAGCAACTGGATCGCTCTGTGTTCTCCACAGATAGAGATTTTTTCATTGAATGTTAGGTTTCTCTGCACGAACATTTTCGCCTTTTCATGGCCACTGAGATGAATGCTCACGAATGTACTAGCGTTATTCATCTTGTGTGAGACACTCTCCAGATATTGAACGCCACTGCGTTATTAAATACCCCATAAAATTATTTTATAAAAATAATTGAAATCTAACTCTAATGAGATTTATGGCGTTTAACTGATTTGTTACTTAATTACAGCTTAGATTAATAAGTTAAATTCTGGGCACCAATTTATTGCTTGTAACATTTCTTCTGTGACTCAATAAATATAAAACCTGTAATATGGTTATTGTTGGGCTCAAAAAGTCACAAATCTTACGTAAAATATACTTCACAAATAAGTCTTCTTGGATCTCCAATTTTCTTAGATGTAAAATTTATTGAATAATACATATAGTGAGGGGTGCGACCCGTGGTAGTGCCTAACGCACTCGCCTTCTACAGCTGGTGACACTGATTCAATCCTTGCCTGAACAACGAACTGTTGTGGTGGACGAAGCGGGATTTGAGGCAGGCTTTCTCGAGGTACTCCCCTTTCCCCTACCTATAATTTCACCACAACATTCCCTCATCATCAATGTCATTCATTCATCACCCGCCTCGGGAAGGTACGTTAAGAAGTGCATCCGGTATTATTGTAACTCTGCTGCCATATCGAAAGAGGCATCATATAATCCTCCACCTCCGACCCCCTTAAAGACAAGAGTAAATGTGTGGAGGAAACACTATTATACATCGAATCAAACAACACAGGACTGAGATGCATCATATAAACACGTACTGAACATGCTATAACTTTCAGTTATTTACTCCAACAAATTCACGTCATAACCATGCGATTGTCGACCATCTATAGTAGTGGTCGCCAACCGGTGGTCCGCAAAAGAATATGAGAATTATTGCAATTTTGATCCTCTGTTGAAGAACCAACTCGAAAAGTGATAGGTGTCCAATCAGGCATTGAACAAGAGCCATCACAATTTGAACAAGGTACACATAAAAACCTCTTAAGGTTTTGTTGGATCGTTGATTATATACGTAGCCTATTTACAATTGGTTAAAAATTCGTTTTAATTAAAAAGCTCTTAAGTTTTGTTAGATGAAATTGGTGCATTTCGTATTTCAACAATTTGACACGTCATTACTTCATAATTTATTCGTTGAAAAATAAATAAATTTAGTGCTCCAAGGAATTCAAAACTACGAATTCAGTGGTCCGTGAGGTGGAAAAGGTTGGCGATTGCTCACCCACAGTACCATTTTGAGCCACAAATACCACTCTTAACATCCTAGAAACAATGGAAACAATCGGTGTGGTATTTGACTTGACACAATTTCAGAAAACACCTCTCCGACGAAGTCGGCGAAGGAAGTAATAGATTCACATCTGTTATGCTCGGCAGTCATACTAATTAAGGCAGCAGCTGAAGCATTCGCCGACTAATAGCGAGTTGGTACACCCACGTGGGAAGCTGGTTTCCAGCACAATCACAACCGGCGTCGGAAAACAGCAGCAATATTCAATGTTTTCAAACAAAGATGTAGATAACAGGTATTTAGTGATGCTGATTGTCAACGCATTTCGGCGCCTATCTGTTCGCTGGAGTGCTGTTAGTTTCAGCTCGCTTATAGAACGCGCTTGCTCTGATTTTTCTCAGCGTTTAGAGTGGATTAGTACACCATAGATTTTGTAACATATTTGTTAAGTTTTTTATCACCCCTATTATCCTTTTTCTACAGATACATCGTGCTCCGAAGGTTATGAAATGCAAATCAAAACAGTTCAAGAATAGTATTACAAGAGCAAGATCGCGATCGAGATAGAGAATTCAAGAAAAAGACCAATTCGAAGACTAGACTATCGTGGTATTGATATGCGTATCACTAGTGGCAATCATTTATTTTGGAGAGAAGTGTATAGAAAAATGTGATTATGGTGTGTAACGTGGTGGAACACAACTGCCCGTCGCGGGCATACCGCGGGCAAGCGAGTGGTCACTTTCTACCAGCTACCTCGCTGGGGAGATGAACGGACGTGCAGTGGTGGGGCGAAGCTAGCGCCACTTATCACTTTCTTATCGCAATAACAACCGTGTACATGGTTTCAGAGATATTTCAGAGAAGCTCTTGGGGTTAAAGCCCCCTACCTCCTTCTACGTTGCCCGCAGTTGCAAGCAGTTACTCGCAGTATATGTTGAAGGGAAAATCGCTGGCCACCTCTGGCTGTATAATAATTGAATAATTCACCAGTCCCATCCCCTTCTGGTTGGGAACCCCTGGTTTAGAGTCCAATTTTGTTCTTGAGCCCTTCAAGATAACACGTCACTTGGAAGAGTGAGACGAATCGTGACTCATCGTAGTCCATAGAACAACGCCACGAGGTACTCAAGAAGAGGAATGGCACTGCATAAAGGCACACCAGAGTCTGCAAAAGCACGAACGGTAGAGGCTGCAAAGACAAAATGGTGGTCTTTAGAAAGGATTAGCGCTAATGAGAAGTACGCAAATGAGACGAAAGGAGATTTGGAACAAGGATTCGTTGGAGGCTCTTGTGACAAAACTTGCTTTGTCAGACGTCTTTCGTGGAAAAAGTGTTGCGATTTCCAGAAAACAACTAACCAGGTTCGTTTAAGAGTCGCGTTGACGAAATGGCCGTGGCAATAACAAAGATCATGTCGAAGGGACTGATAAACAACATTATACAAGTTTTATTTTGTTACCTTACGTTTATTTCGTGGTTGACTTCACGAATCTGAAGGCTGTTACGTAGAAACCTTTCATCTGCGAGTAAATTCTTTATAAACAGGGCATCTTTTAAGGAAGCAGTACAAGAGTGGGCAAATGGAAACACAGTTTTATAATGGCAACGCTAATGTAATTTTTGATAAAAGTATTCTCAATTCTTTATTGACAATATTTGTATTAATTTGTCTCAGATAAGTAACATTACAATTTTACCAAATGTGTTTAAATTTCTATATAGCATGATAAGAAAAACGATCACCTGAAATGTCAACGAAACGAATAAAACAATTGAAAAGCGATTTTAAAACAGATGAGTCGTGACACGCGGCTAATTACGAGTATTTGACGTATTTCACTTGCTGAAGAGATACCAACACATTTATTTTTTTCTTAAATGGAACTGTATATTTTTTCACCGTCACTATTCAAAATTCACCAAAGCTTATCCTTGAGACCTTGAATATGCAACAAAGCTTATCTTGAATTGCATATACAACAATAATTGACGTTATTGATATTCATTTATCGAAAATATTGTAGCTGATTGAGTAGAGTGAATAGTTTTGCTAATTCCATCAACGGTTTTCCAAATAACTTCCCAAATGACTTCGAACGTGTAATTAGAGACAATAATCCGTTCATTTCAAACAGATACTTTTTAAAAATACGAAAAAGTTTTAAAATTAAAAAGAAAAATATTTTTTTGAAGAACAAAAAAAAATACAATATTTTGCTGAGAAACACTGTCATCCATGGAAAACTGAAAATTCAATGGAACAGTTAAGAAAAGAAACTCGTATGATACGGAACATCGCACAATCGCAGCTCGTATTTTCAGGATTCTACTCTACACCAGGCGTTCTCAACTTGGTGTTCGCAAGCGCCATGGTGATGTTTAAATGTCATCTGTTGCTCGCCTCATACGAGGGAAAAATTCATGCGAGCTTTTCTGCTATTTTATTCTAAAATTTATGAGTCGGAATAATTGTAAACACGTCATAGAGCTGTTTTTGAACTCACAACTTCCGAGTACCTACTCGTAGAGGAGTGTTTGCATCGTCAACGGCCAGGTGAAAATTGCGATGGACCGGGACTTCAACCGGGTTTAAGTGCAGAAACCGGGTTTAAGTGCTACCAGCATTGGAGTCGCCTGTGGTCACTTATCCCCTGAAGGGGGATGTGACCCAGGTTCACCAGATCAGGCCAAGTTGTAGTTGCATACGGACTCGGGAATCGAGGCGGGTGGTGCAGTGGATAGCACACCTCCGGCCAGAACAGAAGTCCCGGGTTCGAGTCCTTCACAATTTTCACCTCTGGCCGTTGACAAATGCACATCATAGAACGTTTCCCGAGGGTCATAAGACGCAAAAGATCTTGAAATGGAGGATTTGAAATCGCAACTCAATTTGAAATCAATAAAGATGTATCTCATCTTGCAATAACATGAACAAGCTTTTAACTGTTTCTGTACCAGTCTCAAAAAACTTACTAAGCATGGAATGCCATTTTCTAGTGGGGGAGCTTGTATAGTTATAGTGGGGGCATGTATAGTTATAGTAGCTTGTATAGTGGATGAGTGTATAGTTTCGGCAGCGATTACTCATGATGGAGAGTATATCTGAAAAGTATAGAAATGCGATTAATGATGCAAAAAATGCCACGGTTGCTACGTGCGTTGGCTTCATTGTACCTCAATTTAATGATTATGTAAATTATGTAAATGTTGTTATTTTTCTCTTGCGATTGACGAATCTGTAAATATTGCATCTCCGCATAATTGATGTGTTTCGTGTGGTGCGTTGATGATGAAGAAGCTGTAGATAATTTATTAATAACAATGAGAGTAAGAAGTACTATGTCACGGTGCTGGTGTATTTTTTTACTTGTTTCGGTGTTCGTGTATTTGATAATATATGAAGGTGGTGCTCACCGTCACAGTTGAGCACCCCTGCTCTACATTCTTGAACAACGAAGTTTGGAGAACATATAACTTCATGAGCAAGAGTGTTACGTGAAAATCAATACCTTAAGAGTAATCCTCGTATTCCACTTTGCTTGTAATGAGTTTACGGTGAAGTACTCTAAGGATTCTGTCCTGTTTTTAGTAAACGAATTCTACGAAGCGGAATGTCGCATTATGTCGAGCACGCTGCAATAACGCCGACAAATTTTTTCTTATTACAGAATCCGAGGGAAATTCTACATGTACCACTTAGTAGAGTAATGAATGGCGACTACGTAAATGAAAGCAGCACCAAACACACGCACATTATTCTGAAGTTTCTACACAACACGAATCCACAAATTTATTCTTTTGAGTTCGTGTTTTGAATTAATGATAATCTTTTTAAATTAAAAAAGGAAATATGTAATTTGTGCAAGGTAAATCTATATGAATCTGACAGTATTTCAAGTCATTAAGCTACATCAAATATTGGGACAATTAAATATTCATTTAGTTGACAGCAGTCCAATGTATAATTCCTGGAAAACGATGGTTTCATCGAGGATATGTAATTTAATTAATTTATAAATCAATACCCTCAAAGCTCTCTGCTCCGGCCTCAAACGATGCATTTATGTTATTATATACTTGTTTTTTAAATTTCGTTATACTGAAAAAAAAAAACCATTGCATTTAACAATTTACTATCAATGTAGGCAGAATTTTATATAGTACGCTGAAAACTGAATATTCAAAATTCAATATATATACTGGAGGTTTGCGACCTATGTATGGTCACATGGTCGTACTATTTTGGGACACTGCATTTTAAGTATCAATTACGAAAAAAAATTAAAAGTTAAAGAAACAGAAATTGTGTCTGATATTACTAAGTAGTTGCTACCTCACTGTTTCTAGTGAAGCGCTATAGGTGATTTTGGGGATAATGCCACTCGACCAACAAATCCAAAAAGTTTAATTTCGAAAACTGATGACATTATCAGGAAAATTAGTTATTACTGGACTAAAGATCAGAAAAGAGGATACGAACTGAATGAAGAATCTAACAGAGGTGTAACTGCAAGATGGCAGATCAGATGAGGACTTCCAAGGATAGGCGAAAGACATATCAATCACGTGACGTGACAAAAGTACGGATGACATGGAAATGGTTTATACCAACACCAATAATGACTGAGTTTCTGGAGGGACAAGGAGACTTCAAGACATATTTACTGTGATAATGACTGAGATATGGCTTTGATACAATGCGTGAATGTCAGTATGGTAAAGAAACACCGGAAGTAATTTTATGAGACTGTCCTTTGTACGGACAGGAACGAGGGAAATTTATGAAGGTATTACTAACAATACACAATTTCACGATACCACAAACATGACAAATTAAAAGAAAACCATAGACGAATTTGACATTTTCGAACAATAACACAATAGGAAGAATAGGCGGAAGAAATCAGTTACCAATGATACTACAGCAATGTCAGAAGACTACAAAACGGACAAGAAACAACAACTTTAAACCAAAATAGCGCAAAATATATAATGATTTATAATGTATTGTAATGATTTACAAATTATCCGCAAAGTATTGCAATAGTCTTCTCTCTGGAAAAGAATACATAAATTTTTAAATATACTTGCAATTTAATTACTTTAAAGAATAAATCAATTGAACGTTGAGCGAAATTTCCACAGAATGATTGTTCTTAAATTTTATTACATTTTTTCGCGCATTCGATCAATTCTTAATAAAAAAAGTCATATTTTTTTTCAAGGACTTGAGGGTGTTCGATTTATACTTGTTGTAAACATACTGATTTTTTTTTTGTGATACCAAGATATAGACTTATAATTTTTTTTAAAGTATTGATTGGTGACATTGAATTTGTAAATGTAATATGTATACACACACAAGGAAATTTCAGTATACAGGCAAAGAATTTGTTCTTCTTAGCTGGAAACACTTCCGTCGGATCTTCAAGAGTTTGATAACTCATTTCATAGAATAATCCCTGGTCACAAAAAAAAATCACAAAGAAGCGTTCCCTTAGTAGCGCGACAGCTTCCAGCATATTAGCATATAGCAATCAGCGAGCTTATATATAGTAATCATTCGTATTAGCCGGAAAGTAAACGAGTTGTAACACTAGGCCATGGAGAAGTTATGGATAAAAGGTAAGTTCTGCGCAGGAAAATTTCGCAAGGAAAAAATCGCAAAAAAGAGAATAGTAAACAAATGAACTCCAGAGAATATTACAATGGCAAAGATACGAACAATATTAGAAACTGGATGTTGGTAAGAGAGAAGTAAGAGAGAAGTAAGAGAGAGAGTTACCAGAAAATCAGAAAGCACAACAATCACTACAAAGAGGATTTGGAAGATGATTTGGAGAGGCTTTATGATGATTAGGACGATGATTGACGATCAGCTTAAGAAAATAGTTGAGTCTACTCAGGGACGAATTGATGAATAAAAACTACGGGCATGAATTAGAAACTAATTAAAGAAAATGAACATAACAGAAGAAGGACTACGAATGACGAGGATATCGTCAACATGGAGAATAGAATAATTGAAGGAATGATGACGCGCTGGTGATTGAAGAATAAGAACATGAAAGAATTATTCCTTCACAACCAAAATAAATACCTGGTACGTAATGCATCACAAAATAATTAGGGAAAAGGAGATGTAGGTAAAAAGATAGGAAGATTAGAATCATGAATACGTGATGTAGCGAGTGATATTGAGTGGAGAAGGACACAATGGAAGAATTGAATGAAAAGATCATTAAAAAATGGTATAATTGTTTAAGAGAAACTCAGGAAATTATTTATCAAAAAGAACTACTGTGTAAAGGAGTTGGAAGAAAAGGGTATAATTCAAGAGCAGGTAGAAACGTAAAAAATGTCCTGAAGAAAGTGTCATAGTGTATTCTGAGAAGGAGAAGAGAGGAGATTTAAAAAATAAGAAACTGAAGAGAAAAAATTAATTGATTTCCTAAGCTGTCTACTTACTACTTATTATTATATTATCTTTTAATTACATGTTTAATATCTACTTATCACTCGATGACACAATGCAAACCGTTCAGAATGTAATTAGATTGCAAACTGACGAAGGGGCGGTACTGGTCGCGGTTTAACTTCGATAACGTCGCAGTCTACTTTTAATATTTCATTACGTTTAATTACCTTAGCCAGATACACCGTTACCGAAATACCGGATAACCGTTGAGTCATTGACTACTTTCACACACAGTGTACCCACGGATTGATTTGAACTGAGTGTAACAGCGAAATCTTCGCACGTATCTTCTTGTCAATTTCATTTTGAGTTCAATGAGTTTACAATAAGTGAAACCAATAAGAAAATGTCGAGTGGGTATGTGTGAAGATTTCGCAGTCATATTCCATTTAAATCAAGTGGGTCCACTACATGAGAAAGTAGTAAATGAGTAACAATCAGCGGTACCGCCATACGTCAAAATAGGAAATAGCACATACAACGATTTTTTGGAATTTCGTTTCTAAGGTAATGAATCATAATGGAATATTAACCCTCCTCTGGGCGCGACTTTTAATCTTGCGAGTGGGCGCTTGCCGCACTGAGTGAGGTCAGTCTTATTCAGATTTCCTAAATGCAAATAAGGGTTTCTGATTAATGATTTACCCCCCAGGGGACTTACATCTAGTAAGTACGTGTTTGGCGAACACGGGGCCCCGAGCTGAGTCTGGCATTATTTCCACTTACTTGTGCCAAGCTCCTTCCTTTCTCTTT
>NNCF01131370.1:364680-391368 GCA_002313205.1 Laupala kohalensis | reverse complement strand
AAAAAAAAAAAAAAATTAATGATTGCATAAATCAAACTATGTTGAAAACACACTGCGGAATATACAAAAATGAAATTATCAAACGTATTGGGAACGATGAATAGTTGTTTTCTCAAACCAATATGAACAAATTACATGAATATGCTTGTTCATTCAATTCACAATATAATCTAATTGATTAGGGGGTTAGTACCCTAATTTAGTAACAAAAATCAGCATGGAATTGAGCTGAAAAGAAACAAAATAGACCTCATTTTATTCATTATATTATGAAGCTGTTAAAAAATAATACAGTCCAAAACTTAAAAAAATAACTCTTCTTTAGATACAAGTTTGAAGAATGGTAATTAACATAAAAAACGCGCAATATATCAACGTGTAGACTCATTTATCACAAATCTAATTGGAAAGAATAGTAAGATTGATAAGAAAAGTACGATAATAATCAATAAATTGAGAAAGAATGCATAAATAATATTTACAACTCAAGGAGTGCGTCGCAAGTTATGTGAAAAATACAAACATGAGAGGACGCGTGCTGCACTCTGTGCGGCATTTCTCACGACTCATTTTTCAAACGGCAAAAGACAACCGACAATGACGGGAAAATGTCGCTTATTTGGCGCATTGTAGAGGTGATATGATCAACAAAGCATAATCAGAAAAGCAGCTTACCAAGTTTCCATAATCATCGCAAAATCATAAATTGAACACTATTGCCGCACTCAGTACGGCGGCGCGCCCATCAAAGGGTTAATAGTAAATCCAATAAGAATTTTTTTCTTACTTTGCATGTTGAAGAGGAATTCCAATGGAAACGCACTTGGAAATTTCTCACCGTTCACTCTCCTTTTTTCGCAACCCTTTTTCCCATTTTGCATTCACTTTCCCCACCTTCCTGCTCAGGTCTTTTGACAAACCCTTCAATCCTTCTGCCTTGCACCTTTTGTCCGAGCATTCCCCTTACCATGTCCTTTTATTCTGTGCTACTGGGTCAACGACCGAGCATTCATTACGCACAGGGACGCCAAAACCCGTGTTCCATCGTATGACTCTGCATATGAATTTGCCACCTGCACGGCCCCGCGTGTAAAGAGGTCTCATTCACTTTACGATTATATCTTACTATACGAACCAAAAGAAGAAAGGAATCTACCTACTGCAAGACAATAATTATCTAATAGCAAGAAAAGATAGATTTGTTTCTCAACGACTACATGTGTTAAGGGATATCTAAAAAAATGGTACAAGATTACGCCCATTCACCTATACTGGGAACAGACACTTCCAGTAAGAGGAGCAGGATGAAGGAAATACGTGTAAAATACCGAGAGGTAATTAAAAAGAAAGGAAGAGGGGAAATATCCACATAATTCTGTTGAAGATATGTATAATATGTAATTTATTTTTAAATACCAAATGATATGGTGAAATAAAATTCATTAATTATTAATTGTTATCTCACAGTACTAAACAATCATGAAATTCATCTATGAATAAGAAATATAACCACAACAAAATTATCAATCCTGGTTGATAGAATTATCATCGAAATCGAATATTTTATAACATAATTTACTCAAACTTTCTGAAGTTTAGAAGGTACCTTCTCTTTTACAAATTAAACTCAGTACGCCTGGATTTGTGTCTCCCTCTCTGAATAATTTGAGGATAACTTTCTTGCGACATAATTTGTCTCTTGAGACGTAATTTCTTGCAGTTGGACTAGCTTGAAAACGGTACAAATACAGACATGTTTGGCAATCTGCACTCACAATTTAGCATATTTATACAATTTTTTTCAATTTTCTTTTAAAATCGGAAGTAGAGTGTGGAGCATAAATGAAGCCGTAATGAGCTGTCCAGAAGTAGACTTCCATTCCTAATATATTTGAATTTTATTTTCAAGTTTGGTTTTGTTGCATCAATTGGTTCGCGAGAACAAAATCTTTCACACACATACGTACGACACTCGCCGTCATAGCCAAAATTTGAGAATAAACTCTTCCAATATGGAGGAATCTCAAGAATTATTATCACGACTTCAATACTTTCCTTACGCAATACTAGGATAATTGGAAAGTCAAAATTCATTGTTCTGAAGCATGTTTTAAGAGAAAGACTAAAGACGTAGAATTCAGAGCAAGATAATACATTCATCATAGAAGATTCAAATCCATTTCAAGTACTTTATCCTTTCTTTTTGTACTCGGTACGTCGAATTGATAGAATGATTTCTGTATTTTTCTTCTTTCCTTCTTTCGCTAATTATTTCATTGTGGAGAGAAATAATCTTTTTATCCTATCGCCAGGCATATTTGCTGTTTTTACAGGTTTAGGCAACTTTAACATTTTTAAATTGTTTTCATTCACCATGACCTTAGAGGAGCTTTTCCCTTCCAAGTCAACATGAAAAATGCTTGTATCATCTTATACTCCACCGTAAACTCATTATACAAGTGACAATAAACCTGAAATTTTTACCAAAGTGCGAAGATACAATTTTTTGGATGACCTACAGTCTTCCAATGACTTGTGTTCTGATGCACGAAAATCTGTGACACAATGATTACGATTAAATAATTTAACATTAACTAGTTAGAACAGTCACAACATTTGTACCAACTCGGAATACTATTTTAATATTTGTCACATAAAAAATTACGTAGCAATTTTAATGTTCATTTACCTGTATCCAAGCATTTCCTATATACGTATGTAGGAAATGCAGATCAAAGTATTTAAACATTAATAATTATTATAAAAATGAATAGCACTTTTGAAATATTCCCACGAAGTAAATATATTCATTTAATTTTGGATATGTTTCGAAATGATTAAGTTATTCTTTAAATAATACATTCATGTGCTTCTTTCATCTCTATTTTCTTTAGTAAATTGATAGCAAAATTTTAAATAACATTAGTGGCATATTTAATAAATTTAGACTTCATAATAAGTTTTAACATTGTTGAAGTGCCAAGTATGAAATAGTCATATGCTTCTAAATTGTTTGAATAGTTATTGAAGAACAATTTACAGAATGAGATTTGACACAAATCACAAGCTCCACGCGATATGAATAAACTGCTTGGCGTCTCTGTCAAACTAATTGTCTAATCGGAACATCAGTTCAGCGTGTTACTAATATATTACTCACATACTTATTTTCTTGTAAATCATATTAATAACTCTAGACTTATTAATTTGATGTTGATAAATCTTTATACGAAAGTTATCATGTGTCAGAAATTGCTAACTTAAAAAACATTTAAACCCTTCCCTACATAAACTCTAAGGTTGAACAGAATTTACAGTGTGAAGGTTTGAGTGGAATTTGGTATTGGACAAATAGGAGTAGATAGATAGAGCGTAGAATGACATCTTGGATTTGTATCACCTCACGCCCACCATCCTCGTGTGCGTATTTCTCCCAATTGTCGCATTCTTTAATTTTAATAACTAATATCACTATTTGTGCGCGTGATAACAGAACTATTTTCTATCGTTCCTAAAACTCGTAGAAAAAAACACAATCTCACACAAATATTAGCAAAAGTAATGGTAAATTGTCTCTCCTCCATTACACAAATCCAACCATTACTGTTGCAATAAATATCTCATGTAGATACTAGTTTCTAAAGAAAATTACTTCCCATCTATTGTAAAATTACATGTTGTGAAAAAACTATAGATATTTTTTCATTAAAATATAGGTACTATCCTTTGGAAGTACACCTGCGCATAATCGGTCTTCTTAGATCATCAAAAGCCAAATTTTACGTTAAAATTCCTGAAGTTAAATTTAATTTTTTTTGCTAAAAATGAAGGTTATACATACTCCTCATTTCAATAGACGATGCATGCCATCCGTAGAGGAACCATCATTGAAATATGTCGGAATTCAGCTTTTTCAGCTTTTTCAAAATTCATAGGTACCCAAAAAGGACAATTTATTTCTTTTGGATTTCATAAATACCCAGGTCAAGTTATGAAAAAACATGGCGTATGAAGTATTATAATAATACGAAAGGAAAGAATGGCGCAAACTATGGGGTCGTCCGTCAACTGATAGCTNATGAGAACTTATTGGTGTTAGTTTAGCACAGACCGTGCAACATTGTCTCCACCTACTTCCTTCGGTCAATGTGAAATTAAGTTCGCTTCTTTTAATTTTCTTATTTACGTGCAGAACTCAAAACATTCACCTGCATTACGGTTTGGGGAAGACGGTGTAAAAAGAAAAAAAAACTACAACAGATATTTCAGCAAAGTACATACGAAATGTACTCGTTTTCGAGAGATAAAAAACGTATTACCTGCTTTAGAAAACACGAATAGATACACAGAATTCCATAATATGAAATTAAATAAATGTTAATTAGTTTAAAAAAGCATACACAAGTCTTTACATAAGATTTCAAAAAGGCCAGGAAATCAACATTTGCAAAGTCTATGTATATTCGCTTCATACCGAGTTTTGATGATGTCTGTCGCACTGTGAGAATAAGAACTATTACAGTGAGTAATACCTCAAGGTTAGTGCAATATAGCAGGAGTATCATTCTTAGTCTTCGTATGATGCTATTGCAGTCGCCACAGACAATGACACATGATTTCGGGTGCAGAGTAGCAACTTAGAAAACACATGATCGTGCACAATCTTTAGAAATGTGTGTTGACGATTCCCTATTGTTTCATTATTCATTTGTTCCTTTCCGAGTTGACAGCATTATCAAGTACAGGAAGAAAAGAAACTACTTGAATCATTTATTTTAAAAAGTTCAATGTAATGTGAGTTACATAATGCTCCATTGTGTATTATCATTTACACCTCAATTATTAACAGTTTTCACTATCGTTATTGGTTTAATGTCTTATTTCCGTAAATCGCAATTATTTTAGAAAATGTGTATTGTATTCATAATTGTTCTGATGTTCAGTTTACATTGTTAAAACTAAACATATAACCGAGTGAAAATTACCTACAACTAGCACATGGGGAAAAGTTGTATCTGCCATATTATTCACGTCAGTAAAATAGTATTGCTAAATAAAAGATAACTCTCATATTATCACTCAGACTGTTACTTTCAATTTTCTGCGCGATTTAGAAGTCTGGGTTAAGCTAGTTGTTATATATTAGTTCATGCATTTGGTTTAAAGTTGATTACTAATAACAAGTAACAAAAAAAATTAAAAAATTGTTAGATTTTGTTATCTCAATCAATTAAAATCGTTGGTATTAGTAAAAGAAGATTCAAAATTTTCAGCAAGTGCATACTTATGGTGAATTCATAACATGTTTTCCCCACCCCTGGTGAGGACCCTTGATTTCCTGCCTCCGGCGGCTATTGAGCGTCATCTGTCGACTGGACCGGTCTTCCACCACCTTGCACCCCCACCCTCCAACACTTGCTCTTCCAGTTAAGCCCTTTTGAGCGTCATTGGTGGCCAAACAGAGTGTGGGAACGGACATGAGGTATTGCCGGGATGCAAACTCTTATGCCCTCGATTCTTTTCCTAATTACATTCAATGGCTTTGACGCTACAAACTTTCGGTGACGGGATGAAGAAAATCTTCTGTTTTTACGCAATGATTTGTAATTGTGTTTACAATGATATGTGGAACACACACTTTCAAATATAATTGCGATATACGGAAATAAGACTTTAAACCAATACCCATAGTGAAAAGTGTTAATAATTGAAGTGTACACAAATCGGAAATCGTTCTAAAACAAAAAATTTCTTTACCACCCAAATTGAATTGAACGGTTCTTATGATTTTTTTATGAATAAGAACAGTAATTAATAGTGAAACCATTAAAACAAAATTTGTGCTGTTTATATTATATACTTTATTATTTATATTAAATATTATATTATTTATGAATATCATTAAACGTTTTCTGAGTTATTTTTGATGTAGTCAGTTTCACGCCGCAGCCTTGCTCAAGTACATCTTTGAGAATTAGGGAGGAGAACTGAGACATGTAGATGAAACTGTTCGAAGTGGCAAAACATTCTCTTTTTCTCGAAAAATATTCTCCTTGGCAACGCTAATGACGTGCTAATCAGGTAGTGCCTACTGTTAATAATTTAATTGATGTGATGGTCGAAAGATAGCGTGGGCGTATACACCGTCGCGACATGTATTATGTATTATGCAATAACAGTCAGTGAAATCGATATTATAGCTTATTGTTTTCTATTTCTTCAATAATATGTCGAAGCGCGAGGCAAAATGATGGTGTCACGTGGGGCACGTACTCTTTTCTGGGCATTATCAGTGGCAGGGGAGCGAGTGGCTTAAAGTAACAGGGGTAAATTGTAACACGCAACATTAATAGGGAATTTCAAAAGTTTTGATTCAAATATCGGACTTAAACCAAAATATAAGGGGGGGACAAAAAATGANGTAGGTAAAATGCAATTACGCACTAAGGAGAGCCAACATGACTCTCCCCGCGTGTGGGACTCGCCGAATGACGCAACCGTGCCCACTAAAACCCTCCTGAATTGCAATATATCAACACATATCTCAAAACATATATCAAAAACTTTACAAAAAATGAGGAAAAAAAAAGATGGGTCATTCCTTGTCAAATCAACATATCTCAAGAATTTACTTAAAACATTAAAAAAAGAAGAAGAAGAAGAAAGAGGAAAATGAAAGATATCCTAGCCCTAATAACGTCGGGATCGAAAAGAACAAGAGGTGACCAAGGAAGGTCAGAAAAGAGAAAGGAAGGAGTCTAGCACAAGTAAGTGGAAGTAATGCCAGACTCAGCTCGGGGCCCGTACTTACTAGATGTAAGTCCCCTGGGGGGCCAAATTTTATTGATCTTTTTTTTTAAGAATGAGAAACTATAAGAGAAAAACTCAAAGATGCCTTAAAACCCAGGATGTGTATGAGTTGGTGGCTATTGAAATTTTGGAAAATGGTGCTAGCATACGAAAAGCTGCCGAAAGTTTAGTTATGTCAAGTTTCGCTCTATAGATATGTTAAAAAGAAAAGAAATGATGAGAAAATCTCAGTTGGCTACGTACAACATAGACTAGTCTTCACACTTTAATGCAACTGATATGCTATTAATTAATCTAAATGTGTGTTGTAAAAGTAATGAACAAATGAACTCCGTTTTTACTAGCAAATATACTACCAAAATATTTATTGTTTCTACTTTTCCCGAACCTGTTACAATTAGCCCCAAACATGGGGTAAGTTGTAACACCATTTTTTGAAAAAGTGTCAAGTAAAAAAAGGGTAATGATTTTTAATTATGTACTACTTGGATTTAGTAACCAGATATATAATTGACCAATTAAATTTTTGACAGTAAGAAAAATATTTGTATTTTATAAATTACAAGAGAATTTCTGGAAATTGTTACAACCAGCTAATTCGTGCATTTTTTGGGGGAGTCACATGAGCAGAAAAGATACCAAGATGTCAGCGCTTCCAATGATGTTTAGTACCATTCATTTGGTCGGATTTCTACTTATATGAGTTTATTGGGAAAAATGTTACATATTTCCTTTATCTGTCACTGAAGTTTATACAATTAAAGTGTAAAAACAAAATTTATTTATTTAATAAATGTGCCTTTATGTTTATTGAAATAAAAGGAGATGGAAATTGATTGTTAAAAAATTGTTAATAATACAGCCAAAACAATTTACCATCATTTCGTAGAATATTGTTCGAGTATTTCCTGACGAGAAACAATAAACTACTGACAAAAAAAACACATTTATTTTGAAAAGATCACTCAAGAAAAAATCTACATCACATGGAAATATACTTACGCAAATTATATCCTAAGATACACAGGAATTCAATAGAAGACCTCTTATAAAATTTTGAACGCGTTGGGAAATGTATTCGACAAGTAAAAGGCTATGCATTTTTGAAGCGGAAGCTAAACATCATTAAAACATTTAATTAGAGAAAGGTTAAGGTTAAGAGAGAAAATTGGATTAGATGCGAGTTTAAGCAAGGTAAGTGAATTGGTGGAAATGTTTTCTGAAAAGTCGATAGGCCATACACGGAACGTTATCTTTTAAATTAAAATTCTTATCGCGATCCCTGAGTGAAATAGCTCTGCCGCTCCCGAATCGATAACAGCGCTATCAGTGTGAATTCATCTCCGCTTAATGCATCCGAGTTCCTGGAACTGGTTAGATGAGGGATTGAAGTAATTCTCAAACAAACTACAGAACTCGGTACTAGATGGAAAAAGCATCTCAACTTTCGTGGCTATAAACTCAGAAAATCTATCGCTATTTTTTTGCCTGTGCAACTTAAAAAAAGTTATTTATCAACTGCAATTAAATGAACTAGTCCGAAGAAATTTTTTTTCATAGAACTGATCCTCCTATGAAAAATGAATTTTGCGAGGTGGTTCTTTGAAAGGAAGCGTAGATCAGTAAGTAAATAAATACGACGCGTTGTCTCATCAATGATCAGTTGTGCCGTTATTACGATCAATTTTGACGACTTTCATTGTGCTGACAGTTTTTCAGCTTCCATTCTGAACTCAAATTCTTTTCCACCTACCAATTTTTACGTCTACATTTCTATAATTCTTAGTGTAATAATTCATTTTCCCTTGTATTTTACCATGAATGAATGGCACTTTTTCACTTACAGAATACACTTTCTATATACAGTACTGTGTTTTGCAATAACGTCAATCAATTTCTTCTTAAACCTCCTTTCTCGGAATTGAATAAAATTTTTGATGGAAAGGATAATAGAACCCGTTCATGGGGGTACAAAAAGAATGAAAATCGACAACCAAATTTGTTTCATTTAAGCCAAAACTTTGTAAAACTGATGTCATTGTGACTTTATACCGATAATTTTAAAGCAAAATACCTTAACACTTGGTAAAAATGAAATAAATTGCTTGATATACTGTAAATTAATATATTTAATACATAAAATATGAATTAAATTAGATGCATAAATAGTTTTGAAAATATCGTTAATGTAAGGTTTTCATACTCAAGATATTTCACAATTAAATTTGCTTCGGTTTGAACATTTAGGATAATCTTATGCCGTAAACATTTTACCTAATAATCTTGAGACTTAATTTTCATAAGTAACCAAGGTTCCATTATTTTTCATAAAATTAAGGAATATATCAGAAGCATTTGATTGTTTATCAGATTCATTCCATTTCATATTTATTTTTATATTTCAAATTTTGCAAAGATCTATAATGGATTCAGACATGGGCCTAGCGCGATACAAGTATGAGTTGGTGTTGGCTACATTAACGATCCTTTATCACAAACATTTTGAGTGACGGAACACCTTGGAAGTTTTAAAAATTTCACGGAACACTATATTCATTTTCTAGTTCTAGCATTCCGGCACAGAGATAGAGTTCCAAGTTTAGGTGTTTAGGTAGTAAAAACAATTTTTTTAGGTTTAATACGTGACATTTATTTACTCATTTGATAAGAGCGACAATTCAGAAATAAGGAACATACATAATTAATGTAAACTTAGGAACAAAAAAAACTAATATAATCTCAAAAACAAAAATCGAAAATGATTAATATAAACTCAGAAAGAAAAAAAAACTAAAATAATATTACAAAAAATAAGTACTTAATGGTAATCAATGGCTTTGATGGTATTGCTTCTTTGAGTTGGAAATTCATTTGATATCAGAAACCATATTCGATTATTGAATTCTGATATCTGACGACGCATCAAGTCTTTTCCTCGACTTCGTCTCGTTGCAGCATAATAAGAAAATCCTGCTTCGTAGAGATAAATGGCGGAAAAAGGAAGTAAGACAAGAACCGCTTTTTTGATAAGTTGGGATATTCGTCTGTTAAGTTTAGCCAAAAATTACTTAATGACTCTTCTTTAATTTTTTGTTTTAAATTAGTGTCACTTATTAAATCGATAAAGTTTTCATAATCACTAGCACTAAAAATTACTGGCTCATGAGATACGCAGAAAGGATTTCTAACCCAAGTGTCATCATCAACATGTTTAGGAAAATATTACAACAAAGCTATTTCAAGCCATTTATATGTTCTCAAAACAATTTTGAAATATCTTCACCCGCCGTAAAATCAAATCTGTCACACATCATTTAAAATGGTAAAACAATAATAGTCTTTTTTTTAACTGAAGAAATCCAAAATTGATTTTTTTAAACGAAATTATTTTATCTCTTTTACGAAAAATTGTAATTGTCTTCCCTTGTAAATATAAGTTGAGTTCATTGCTTTTTGTGAAAATATCTGTTTGATAGGCGAGTTTTATTAACCATGCAGGATTTGTTAAAAATTCAATATAATTTTGCATTTAAAATAATTTTGTTGTTTGAAAGAACACCAATAATTCAAGTCGAAGTTCATAAAGCCTTAATAATGCTTTGCCTCTGGATTACCACCTCACTTCAGGATGTAATAATAGTCCCGTGTGATCACTTCCCATTTCGAAGCACAGAATTTTAAATAATCTGGATCGCAGTGGTCGAGATTTTACAAAATTTTTCATTTTTACTGCTTCGTCCATAACATTTGTTAAATTCATAGAATTTTCTTCATCACAAGTGCTTGTCTACGCAAAATACAGAGACTTTTAGTACTTGAAGTATACGAGCCGTAACTTCCTTTATCTTCCCTACCACAGATTGAGCACAATCTGTGCACATACTCGTATCAATTCATTTTTCCCAAGCTATTTGTTCTTTTAGGAAGCATTCACTAATACGGTTGAATACATCTTTTCGTATCGCTTTTTCGTGTAGATATGCACACCTAAGTAAATCTTCTGCAATATTTTATTCAAATACGTATCGAACAAAAACTAGAAGTCTTGCGACATCAGTGGATTCATCCATTTGTGAAGCAAATGCTCTGCAAAGTTGAAGTCATCGAGTTAGTTCTTTCTCTTTGTCAGCGTTAATGTCTTTGCTACGTCGTGAAATAGTATTATTTGATAGTTGTACAGCATCTATTATTTTGGCTGCTTGTTCGTTAATCACACATGTCACTATGTCTTTCAAGGCTTAATAAACGTCTCTCCAGTTGAATGAGTTTCACCCATAAGGGCAATGAAGTTGACTCACACGATAAGGTACCTCTGTTACACTTTCATTCCAGTTTTAGCCATTGTAATAATTTGAAGTTTGGTTTTTTTAATGAGTCACGATGCCTTTTGGAAAAAAAAAATATTTCTTTGCAATCAACGTGTACCGTTTCCAAGTCCGTGCGAAGTTTAGCAGGAGCTAAAGAACTATTTGTGTCTTGTAGCATAAAATCCACATCGCATCGGGAGCTTCTGAATTGCCAGTAGACGTAAAACCAAAATTTAAATAACTGTCATCATAGTTTCTTTTTGGTATGTTAGAAGGTAACACCTGTTCGTTAGTCTTAGCTTTTGAAGAAGTAGCAGTTTCAGTGAGTAATTCATTTTTTTTCCGGCAGTGCAGTAGAAACTCCACTCTTTTTTGTTCAAGTTCCTCTCTTTAACCAAATACACATAATAATTTTTACAATATTTATATTCGGAAAAAGAAAATAAAACAATTAAAAATTAATTTTATGTAAATTTATAATAAATAATTTTTCCTTACATTTTACAAAATTAAAACGTCTCGAACTTGCTGTATTTGGGGAATATAAAATAAACACAATTCTATTATATACGTATATATGTATCAGTACTAACACTGTTCACTGTTTTCAAAATATTTAAAATTTCAAGCGAAACACAAAGGGCATGGAATCATCGACTTGTGAAATTTTCATAAGTTGCAATCTAACCTCTTACAGCGTTCGATTTCGTGCTTCATTAATGAATTTTTGATACATTATTAAAGCTTTCTCAGTATGTTAGGAAATAAATTTATATCCTGGGGAAAATTCCGGTTTGCGATAACATGAAGTTCGGAGAAATATGAGACAACAGTGTCTGTCAATGCGTTTTGCGCTAAGCATTTGTAACATGACATAAGCATAACATATGTAGTTCATACATTATCGCGATGTGTTATATTTGCGAGAAAATGTGAAATTTGCACTGCACCAATTAGATTTTTTATTTTTTTAATTTTTTTAATTTTTGCGGAACACCTACTAACTTCCCACGGAACACAGTTTGGGAAACCCTGCTTTATCAGAACGTTGTGAGGATTCTTGACGAGAGCTTTCGAAAGATCTCCGCGTATAGTGTTGCCACCTACCGGCGGAATGGAGATTTATCATCGGCGGAATGTTTCTTATCGTCGAGTAAAGACATTCACTATTACCATTGAATGTATATACACGTTTTATGAGATATAAAACCGGTATTACCTTATACTATTTATAATAACACTTGATAAACGTGAAAATAACGGAATATTGTAATATTCATACATAGAAAATGTGTGTTATAAATTCCTCACTTATCCCAACAGGGTAACACAACTCTGGAACTAGGCAAACAACGAAATTAGAACGGGAGTGTCCAGCTATACGGTTTCTCTTCTTAAATTTAATGTAGTACAGTTTTGATGTGTGCATCCGGAAGTGATGTGCTCTATCAATCGTAACTGAGTTGACGTAGTAAGTCATTCAAACAATGGTTTATTCTTAGAACCGTGAAGTGTCTATCCTTCCTACTGAACTTCTCTGGTTGCAAAGAAATAAAATTGGCGGTGGACTTAGCAAGCGCCAGTTCTACAATCCCCACCGCTCACCAAAATCCTACAAGCGAATAATACAGCTTTAATACAATAGATAAGAAACAATGAAACTAATAGGCTTACTAATAATTTTTAACTATCTGCCATTTCTAAAAAGATATCAAATGTGGGTGTGTTATGAAAATTGTGTATGCACTACACAAAAAATAAAATTTTAAATTTGGTCGTGGATAATTAAATGTATTGTACGATAATTGGAATATTTACTGTTATGTTTTTCTTTACACGACGTTTTAACCCTTGATCGGGATCTTCATCGAACATTCAGGGTTAAAAGTTGGGAAAGGAAATATCNTATATATATATATATATATATATATATATATGTTTATATGCTAACTGTCTCAGGCGATATATCTTTAATGGTAAGTTTTAGAAGAGTTTTCTGCTTACGCTTTACGAAGTCGATTTGTAGGTTACAAATTGTATTATAATAAAAACTTAATTAATATTTGAGATGCAGAAAAGTTATTCGTAATTCAAATTTTTAATCTTTTAACATTAAAGTTGTTTTTCTTCTCAAAGGGATTGAATAGTCATCTGGAAACAGGGATAACTAATTAAGTTGTTTAATATTCAAACTATTTACTTTTTTTTCACAACTACATTATTGATGTTTTTCAAGTCATTTGCTTTTCTTCTGACCATCTTAAGCGATTCTTCATGATACTTTTTTCTTTTCTTTTTTACTTTCAATTATATTTACAGTATAACTATAATTTGAAAATCCAAAACTTATTTATATACAACTCTGTTTATTATTGTTATATTTGCTTAATTATTTTTACATTATTCCAAAAAAGTATTAAGATTAATAACTAATTAATATCTGAAAATGTTTTAAAAATTAGTTTAATACTTTATTAGATTAATATAGCTGCACCATAAGTAAGATAATATGCTTTATTATCAAAATTCAGAAAATCCTCCAAGTTTATGTCAAACTGAGTAAATTCAAAATTCTTTTTGTACTTGCATGATAATTAAAAGGTTTTCTGACTATGCAAATAACTTTAAAATATTCCATTATTTCCAGAAGTAACAAATATCTTTACTCAAATTGAAATATCTTGAAAAGATATGTTTTTGTTTTCACTTGTAAAATTACTGAAATATAATCGTTTCAGTTTTGAAACTTAACAGTTACACAGAAACTTAATTCGTGCTTACGCGTTTTTTTATGACGACTGAAGTAGATCCTAACATCTTCCCCCCTCCTCCCTAAAATCACATATGAAGCCATATCTACGGTCGCGCTCTCACATGAAGTACTGTTCTTCTGGATCTTATACGTAAACATTCAGAGTGCCATACTTCCTTGCTTTCGTTGATTATAAAAGCAAACAAGGTTATGCATTACTATTGTAGGAAATTATAATCATGTATCCTCAGAGAAATCTTGTATTCACGCAGAACATGCATCGTGTAAAATGAAGGTAATCATATCCTCCGGAAGCATGAAAATGATCATGCGTTTCGTTCCACGACGCTGAATGTTTAAGATTAAGATTTTTTAAAATTATTTTCTTGATGTTTCTAACCACATAGTTCGATTCAACTTCGATCAAATGTAATTGATTAAAATGTTAAGAAATAATAAAGAAATAATTTTAGACTTACAACCTTTTGATGGACGAATATCATTTATAAAAACTTACTAAAAGGTCGTATGTCTAAATTTTTATTTATCTTGCTTATATAATGGACGTTAATTGTTGAGTTAATAAATAATTTTTGTAATTATGGTAAAATACTCAATTTCATGCACATGAACTTATGATCCGTTGTTGTCAAAGTAAAGAACATCATTTCCAACACTGAATGTGCACTGCATTATGGAGAAAATATGTCTTTGACCATCACGATATCCAAACTTCGCTAAAAGTGGAAAATACTCGACAACTACAGTATTTTCCCGTAAACAGGAAAAAGTGGATGAATTCTTATTCTTTGTTATTCTTAAAAGAAATAATCTATGAATGTACTATGAAAATACGTAGTTTATGTATCTATGTACGCTCGATGAAAGAAATAATTATGTCTCACCATTGGTGCAACTCGTTCCTCGTAATCATATTTGTATAGAATGTGTGTCAGCGCGCAAANATATATATATATATATATATATATATATATATATATAGTATATAAATATACTATTTCCAACGTTCGGAAGACATGCGTGTAATTTGTTCGTTAGATATCTCTAGAAAATTTTCTCTCTCATTTATCTTCGTCTATAAATACAAGTCATTACTTGGATGTCGTTAAATATGGTGTTATGAGATAATCGCTTTAGTTGTTGAGTTTTCACTAACTTACTATTTCTGGCTATTTCTTTTTAATAAGAACTGGAATGATAGTTGTATACAGTCAATTATGAAACTAAACGCTCCTCCAAATATATTATACATAATAATAATAATAATTTCCTCTTCATCCCTTTTATTTGTTATTATCATGAAATTAGTGTTTTCACTCATTTCCTCAGCATTGCTAGCTAGGACTAGGCCATTGCTAACTTTCATCCATCCCAAAATAGGATTGGGCTCAAGCCACTGTTGATGTTGTCTGTCCCTCTTGTATGCTGGAAGTAATGTCATCCGGAGCTCGACCTGAGGTGTTTTATAGGGACAGAACTTTTCTAAGTATGTGGGCTGTTCCTGAAAGAGTTAATTTTGGATTTGGAACGGACAAATATGTGCAGGGAGAAGATCTTAGTTCTTTTTGTGTCATCACTTCACTGTTCCCAATCATTATTATAATGATGATGATTATTATTATTATATATTTTCTACATTCACAAAATAAATTTTGTGGAGAAAATTTCTGCAAACGTTAAGGTGGTTTTAAAATCCGAACACACAATATCCAATAAATCCGTTGTATGATCGGAAAATCTTGATACATTTATCTTAATATCAGGTATTCTAAGTAAACTCTTTTCTTCAATTAAAAGCGTTTTTATGTACTTTTGTCTCTCCTTGTATGTATTTCTCAGAACTCGTTTTTGTATTAAAAGAATGTTTTTTCACAGAAGTTAAAACCTCTCATATCATGCAATTTATAAATACGGCGTCACGTGTTCGAAATCTTCTGAGAAAGAAATTTAGAGATATTGGCAGAGATTTTACAAGTTGATTTAAATGAGATATCTCGCACTATGAATGGGTTTTATCAATGTGCAAACATTTTTATGGAGGTCAAAGCGTTGTTTTCTAACAAACCGTTGAGGCATCACCTGGACAACCTACATGCCAAAGACACCAACTTGGGGATCCTACGAACTGGATTATCAGTAATATTTCAAAATATAAATGACTGGCACATTACATTAGTGGACTTCAGTAAGTCATATGGCGTAAGAAATAAGCTGGTGTCAACTTACAAAAGATTTTCTTTGTAAGCATTGTGAAATTCAGAACTTTTAGAGAAGAGGACCTAAGTAAAATAAATAATGAGAATGTAATTGAAAGGAGGTTTCATCTTATTTCACATACTAAGAGATTACGCAATTATCACGTACGAATGAATACCAGCGATGTCTCGTAAAAATAAGACTCATTATAAAGTTATTCGATGTATTTTCCTCTTATAATGAAGTCACAATGATATTGTACCGTACACAGGATACAAATTTTTAGAACAAAAGTTGTACCAATTAGCATGTCAACCTGTTTTAAACAACAGTTAAATTCGTACTTATCCAGTTAAAACTTCGAACATCTTTATCAGACACGTCCCATACACTGTACCGAAATATTTAACGAAGAGTTTTCCTCAATGTGCAACACGCAACTGTAAAGTTGTTTTGATCATGCAGGCGAGTAATTTGAATTTCGTTTTGAATACGCCGAGCGTCATGGTCACTAGTCACAGGATTTGTAATGTTTCTCTTGTATCCATCATACCTACACGTACTTTATAATACAGTACTTTACATTTAGCAGAATTTACTTAAAATAAATTTACACCTTTATACAAGTAAAGTATGAAAGTACCTGTTTAAACACTAATACGTCAATGCTTGAGTATAGAACAGGGGTCGGTAACCTTTTTTGGACGCGGGTCAAAATCAACCAAAATGTGAGTATTAAAGAGACGTTTGGGTCAGAGAAATTTTCGACATGGATCTTATATACATAAACACTTATGTGTATAAGATCCATGGTAATCGAACTAAAATGTTGTTCTTAGTATCTATTTTCATTTTTTTTATTCTCAAAATGTTTGGTTCATGTTTATGTTTTATAATTTATTTTTATATATTATACTTTATTTTCGGAACTAAATTAGGTCACTTGAAATTATCAAATGGATCACTCGGTGACCCTCGGGTCATAGGTTGCCGACCCCTGGTATAGAATATGCTGGATTTATTACGTTTGTGTGGAGAAGAGAACAGAGAGAATAAGATTCATGAAAAATATAAAAAATGCAAGTTTATTCATCAAAAGGAAAGCATAAGAAGATTAAAATTATGAAGTACAGTCCTTTTAAAGAGAAAGCAGGCCGTAATTTCGTGGACTTTTCAGAGAATCCATTAAGGGGAAATGTTTTTCCGCTTTTATCGACTCGTATCCTCGAACTTTGTTGTGTTCAAGAAATACGATGGCAGCCTATAGTGGACGAAACACATTACTTTTTAAAATATTCTTCGGCTCAGAATGAACATTTCGCAAACATCATATTTCTGAAACTGGCAATAATGAGATTATTTTAATAAGAGTGAAGCATAATTTGTGATAGTTATATCAATTTGATATAATGGTGTAAGTTTCATCTAAAAATAATAATTAGAAAATGCGGCACGCATATTCAGGTTTTGAAGGGAATCTCTGGGCTAGATGATTTAAGAAGTTGTTAACCAATACACGGACTAGGTTTGACCTGAGTGCGCCAAATAAATTGGTGTACTAAACATATGATTCACGGTCTGACGAACGAGTAGTCTTTACCCGATACTGTTTAAAGAAGCAACCAATATATAGTTTTCTGTGTAGTTCTTTACACATCAGCTAGACTCAGTAGCATGGGTAACCAAGGAGAATAAATATTTTTGTGTCAGTGTCGTATTTTACGATGAGGCGAGGTTCAGGTCATCAGACCTGTTCTTCCACCTATAGTCCTCGCAGTAAAGAGATGGAACCAATGGAGTGAAAGCTCAAAGTATTCTGCAGCGGGTTGCGTAGCGTAGCTCCATTCATACCAGACGGAATGTCATGGAACCCACACGAGGTTACTGTAACCCATGGAACGTCGGTCAGTGCCACGCAGACCGAAGTTTAGAGATCAAGCCCTTTGTCCGTCACAGTTGGCATATCAATTGCTGCCGGTTCCACGAATAGGTTGGTGTAGACGGCAGCATCGGAACGTAAACGCGTAAAGATTCTGCTCACACGAGCAAAACACCCACGGCTCTACAACGAGAGGAAGAGTCGACCATCTCGTAATGTTGGCATTGATTCCTAGACTTTCACGTGGTCTTTAGGCCCTTATTCCTTTTCTCTAGCTGCGAGCATAGTAACAACATGATTTGAGTGGGAAGGATAGATATTGGGATGACGGGGAATGTTAAGTACAGAAGCAGTTTTAGTCTGGAGTAGGTGAGGGACAGCGGAAAACTTCCCCCAATTACGCCGAGCAGGAAATCGAATCCGCGCTCTTCCACAGAACAGTGTGTAGAAAGTGAAAAATAGGGCTACAAGTATGGATCAGAGTTTAACTGATATCCCTGGAAAGAATATTCGTCGGTTTATAGTCCATACACACTAACTGCAGCGAAGATGGAACAAAGAAATTTAGTTTTGTTTCTCGGGACACACGACCTGAGTGGCGCGCATGCAAGCAGAGTCGAGCGTCATACGGCGAAAGAATTGTGAAATGTTACACTACTTGGTAGTCCACACCTAATTTCATTTATTCAATATCTTTAACAGTCATTATGTAGTTAATAATGATGGGAAGGAGAGCGCCATTTCCATATTCCTCTCTCCATCTCGTATTTTGCAATTATCACTTTTCTCGTGTCATAGACCTTGAGACATATCCACAAAATTTCTCAAATTATCTTCAGTTTGTGCTAAATTCGAATTTTGAGTAGTAAAACATTCTGCTCTCCTGATTGAAAGAAATAAAGTAGTCTTCTCATTCTTCATTGTATAAATCACAGTCCCAAATAACTACATTATCTATATTCCCTATTCTTATTTATCTGCGAAATTTCCATCTTTCTTTTTCAAGGTGTACCAACGTTATTAGGTATATGAACGTATCTTGACAGAAGAAAATGAATTATACTTACATACAAATTTAATATAAGTTATTTATTTCTTAAGTAATTTTTCTCAATGTCAGTTTTTGTTTTTACGAGAAAATAAAAACGAAAATACTGTTCATTAGTGTTATTTTCTTATACCTTAGGTTCGTATTTAATGTAAAAGTAAATGAACACTCAATACTCCCGCAAGAGTGTTGTCTACCGTTCGTAACTTCATATCCCGGATCCACTCATCGCAATCCATTATCCAACTAAACACTCTAAAAAATTCAAACATTAAGAATTGAATAGACAAAACGAAATATCTTAAGGAGTTTAAAAACTTCTGAAGGTTGTCAGATAAATAACCGAAACTTCAGCAATTCAGTGTTGCTTTGAAGAACATGTCCTGATGATAGTAAAATATTTTACGAGGCTCAATCAAGCATGTTATAACACGAAAGAATATACTTCTTTTTTTCAGCAGTAAGAAGAGTACAGGTTTAAGCACGGACCCTTGACGTATTCGAGACGTAAATATGCCAAAATCACATCTGACCTTTACTGCACCAGCAGACTCCGAGAAGGTCACTGTGCATTGCTTTAGTGCCGTAAAATACAATCTGTAAAAAGTCAATTATGTTTTTTTTAATTTCTTTATTTTTTTTGTTTCTATTAAACACACGTCATCAATTATTGAAATGTTTCGGAGAGTAACTTCTCATCTCATTTGTATAGAAATCATAAGAGAGCAATCGAGAAGAATCTCAAGTGGATCACCTATTTACCCTTACCAGCTGCATTAGCAAAATATCGTCAAATTATTTCACTATTCACTTTTGCCATAATACTGATGAAATGTTTTAAATGTAACAGTGCCTTCTGCGTTTCACTCCTATGTTGTGTAATGGTTTATCACCGATTTGTTTCGTTTTATTTTCAATACACTGCGTGTTGTAAATGTGCTTTTAACTTAATTTTCATAGAGAGAACATAGCAAATATTCTCCGTACTTTCATTTATTCTTGATTTCCCATTTCCGGATAATTTAAATTTTTTATTATCCGGATTATTACCGGAAGCAGTCCGCCCGGATGAACAGGGTTCCAACGATAATTCAGGCGTAATTTAAATAGAGAATTTACTGTTGTCCAGTAACAGCACAATTCTCTATTTCTCCACTGAATCATGTAATTACAACCACGTCATGTCGTGCTGCCAGCCGTTATGATCGCCTGAATGCACTTGTAAGCGTCGTTCGTCTGTGACTAGTGGCAGACACAGCAAACAAAGGAAGTCTGCAGGAAGCAGCGGAGATCTACTCAACTCGGACCGCGACCATTACGTAACCGTTGCAACTTGCGCAATGCACGGAGAAACCACTTCACTGCAGCAGACTGGAAGTGCAATGCTAGGTCACGGTCGATCCAAGGTTGCATACACTTAGCTTTTATGTTCTTTGTCTTTGAACTTGTGCTTTCACACTGTGAGTTACATCAGTTTTATGTGGGGAAATTTCGAGACGAATTCTTCTTTGTGAATTGACATATGATTAGGCACGTTCATGCGAAGGCTTCACAATAATACTAACACGAGTGTAATAACGCAGTGAACCCGTTGTATCGTGAAAGGAGAAAATGGCGCATGCAACAAACGGTATTTGAAGTAAAGAAATGTAAATTATTTTGGTACAAGTACAACTACAATTTTCATTCTGTGAACTTCATCAAAGTTTATTGGTGAGAAGCAGCGCATGGGACGCAGGTAGTGAATCAACTACATTCTTCGACGAATTATAGAGCCATCAGCAGTGATATCTGGGAGGAGCTCTACATACCAACTACAATTCCAATTCAATTTGTATGTTTAAACAAATAACAGAAATAGTACATAATTAAAATATTGCATTACCTTTACGCTCATTAACTCCAGCCACGTCAGTTCTGAAGACGGATGGCAGCCATGTCAAGACTTAACTACAAGACGCAGCTCCGGATAGACCAGTTCCATACGACTTCTGCCACGGAAGCTTTCGACAAAAAATTAGATGGATCTTATTATACACACTGTTTTACATTTTCAAATGGGGACGTGAAAGTGTAGAAACAAAGATTACATAACATTTAGACGGATTTAAAAATCTACAATATCCTTATCATGGACCCCCAAAATATGATAACTGCGGTCAGATAAAGAATGGTAACAAACTGGTATCTAATTTTCTGATTAACCGTTATATTTCCTATTGTCTTTCACGTATCTACCCTATTTCAATCCCGGCCTGCAACCCGAAAGAAAGATACGCATATCTAGCCTGAAGCAGGTACTTATGAAACCAGTTTTGAAATGCGCACAGCATGTGTGCTACAAGGGTTTTCTTATTCTCCATTGAGGATGAGTCATAGGTCGTCCTATTAGTCCGGGTGAAAATGGTGTCCAATTGTGATATTATTTTTTCGTCTTATATTCTATTTCATTAATTCAACTTAACCACTTTTCTTTTAAACAATTTTATGTAAAAAGTGAGTAGATTAAAAATATACACCCCAAAATGGACACTTCTTTCAAAATTTCACGTGTAGTCTAATATTTGAGAAATTTCTCCAAATAAAGTCTTATTTCCCACTATTGATCCTAATATAGAAAGTTCATGTTAGATAGAACTTCACATTGGTTGTAAGAGTGAATCTTACGAATCAGAAAAATCCTATGACCTCACTGTAATTGTCAAGGCAGCGGAAGATATTTTTCTGACAGAATTCATTTTTTGTTTCACCGCGTAACTAACAACAAACTAAGAAATCTTCCTTTGAAAACCAAGCTCGTTGTCAAAACGTATAAGTGGAGCACTGTTTGCAACACGAGATATTCGGGACATGAATTTGGAACGATAACTTCATTCATAAAACCCCACAAGGATGAGAGGAGAGACGATGTGATGAGTTGCCGCAATTGACATGTTTTGAAAATGATGATAAGAAAGCGATGGCAGTGGGACGGAACGTTTTGTCGTACATGAATATCTCAGAAATTTGAAGAGAAGCGACTGTAGGATTGGGAATTGTATAAAGGAAGACTCGAGTTATCCTGAAAATAAAATAAAAAGAAGGTGTTTACTCCGTTGGACAGTTTCGATTCAGCCATTATGTATTCAAATAAAACGAATTATGGGACTGTTACACCGAATGTATTTATTGCTCAAATACGAGCTATAATGGAATGATGGAGTTGTAAGATAGGGAAATGTATCCAATTTGTTTTGTTAGTCTTGCCATTAAATATTGAATATGTTTCGATTTATTCATGTTAACTCGTTAGATAAAAACTTAGTCCCCAGCTAATATTCTTTTCTGTTTTTCTTATTCATCTTACGTATTTTATCGCTTTCTTAAAGTCCAATTAAAACTCCTAAACTACATACTACACGCTTATTTTTAAACATACATAAATCACTTGAATTGCGGATAACCACGCTGCAAGATATGGTTAACTGCCAGGTATGACTCATGGTTAAACTTATTTTTCAACTTATTAAACGCTTTTCCATGATGGACAATACTATGGCAATTATCACTACTGTGGATATGCACTTACAATCACCGGAATATGCACAAATTATCCCGAAATATGTACTTCCTTAATATATTCATTCAAATGTGTAGTCAATATAATTTGAAAGATTCTACATTCGGAGTAAGCGTTACAGAAACATAAAACGTTTTTTGAAAGTTTTCTAAAAAATCAGGAACAACAAACAAATACAATTATCTTAATTTAAAGTTAATATTTTAACAACAAATAAAAGAAATATCCATGTATATAATCTGATAAAAATCGTCGTTTTAGAAATAATCATTGTTTAGTAGTTATCATTTTTCCCGTACTTTCTGCCTTAAATTCTGGATTGAGAGCTTGATTTGCATTTGTTGTATGGATTTGGTGCATGCCTTTAACCAATTATACAACGTGAAATGTTTACTTAATAAATAAAGTTTTAGTGTTGAGAGTGACCAAAATAAATGGTCGAAACTTTGGCATGATAGAATAATTGGTTTTTTCCTTCTGGCCCAGCACCAAATTTTTCTCCTATATATTTATTAATATGGCTGATAACTCGTAACTAATGATTATTTAAAATCAGTAAGACCCTCGCGGTTCATATTCGGCAGATCTGAGAAGGAAAACTGAAGGAAGCACGAAGATTAAAACACATCCTTATAATTTTTCAACATTGTGACTTTCCAAATGTAACACCACAAATCACCGCAAATTACGTAGTAGCTCTTTTGGGTAGAGGTCTAGTGATCCCCTTCAGGGAAACAGGCCATTTCACACTCCAAAGGAAGGTATTCCCCTAAAGGTTGAAGTAGAGGGAGCGCCTCCGACCGGAACCGAACCAAGGGCTGCTCAGCAATCACTCGCACAGCGGATATTGGCGGTCGGTAACGCCCTTCGCGTGGGTGTCGCAGGAATTGCAAGGGCCGCTGGCGCCGGAAGGAGATATTGGCGAGGAGTATTGGGAGAGGACACACACAAGAAGCGAAGGAGAGAACGATAGAAGAAGTCTTACAGAGAGAACAATATTTGCTGATACGATAAATGATTGATTTTGACAGCAGAAATAGGTATACAAAATGGGTATACATTTACCGTATGGATTGTTTTCAGTAAACAGTTTCAGTGAGTTTTCTGTTGGTTTGGTCTTTATACGTACGTTACCTGCTTGATACTGACCTATTTCAGGTATCGTCAACTCTCTGTGACCATCACAATTTTTTGAATCACATTTGCTTATCGTTTTCAATTTCATTTCTTCTGAAACCAATTTGGGTGCATTTTTTTTCAAGATGTGCTTGGTTGATTAAAATTTTTCCAACTTTGTTGATCTTTTCATTGTAACTTTTACTACAAACGGAAACTTCTGTCATTCCACCATTCTGGGCAAGTAGTTTTTGCAGAAGTCCCATTGCGCTGGTCTCACACTGGAGAACATGCGTTTCCTTAGAAACCTGATGTTTTGGAACGAACTCCATTAACAATTTCGTGCGTTTTAGATACGTTCCGGGTCCTACTTCTTTCTTCGATAAGTATTGAATTTTTTTTTAAAAAGAAGAAAGAATAATCCTCCTCTATAACAGTGATCTGTAATTGTAATAACAATGAATACAGCGTTAAGTCAAATGTAGCACTAGTTGTCATATATGTTTCAATTTTTGTATATCTATTCAGTTTCCAAATTTTCAAATTACTAACATTTTTGTAGTAGAATATGTATATTTGTATTGAAAAGTTGATGATATATACTGAATATCTCATTAGGCAACGGAAAATATTTCCACTTCGAAGGTTAAATACATTGTTTTTTCTTTGTAAATAATACGTCTACTTTGAATAAGGAGAAGTTGTTTACCGTTCTTTGTGATGGAGATACAAATTAATTATTTACCTTGTCCTGCAAAGTCTTATTATCAATGGCAGCTACAAATATAGCTCGACGTAGGCTGTCAAAAGCACACGTATTTCGGCAAGCAATATATTCTTCGCCGATTCTGTACTCGTGAATCGACATGTTGGTGCTATTCTTCAATACGGGCAGTTTCTTGTGATTTTCCCAACTGAAGTGAATCTTTTATTAAATCGCTATTCTTCCCTATATATAAACTTTGTTTGGCACAATCTAATTCTCCACTTGTCTCATACTCAAAATAATGCCGAACAACTTCCTTTGCGTGACTCTCTTTTGTCCATAACCTTCACTGTTTCCGTACGGAAATGAACAATTATGAACTACATATGATGCAAACATGTGCTCCTGTAGGTAAATCACCATTCCTACAAACCAGACATTCAATATTATTCAGTTACCATCCTTTCTTCATTATCTGTAATACTTTCATCGTTGTTCCCTCTGATACATTGGATGTCTTCATTGGTTTGCACTGCTTCTACTTTTACTTTCTCGTTTACGTAGTATACAGAAAGTATTGTAATCGTCAAAAAATTCGAAAACGAGATTTTTGCGGAAATATTCGTTTTGGAGTCCCCTGATTCCGAAAAACTTGTTTTTGACTAGACTTGCGCAGCACTCCTGACCGAATGGAAAAAATATTTTGCTTTCATTTTTCGTATTTAGGGTAGAATTCACTTCTGACATATGCATGTGCTTTCAAATTTATTTTTCCTTCGACACAAAGGGTACTTCACATGAAGGTCGAAGTACATTTTTGAATATTTTTCAAAAACTGCTCCAACGATTTTGCTTAAATTTTCCGTACGTAAAGTGCAATTAGTATGCATTACATCCGCATTAGCGGTTTTTCGCTTGAAAGTTTGGTATAGACGCAGTAAAATAATTTCTCTCTGCTACATCCACGCATTTGTTTACTATTTCAAGAAACATGAACAATATTTAACATGGATAAAGCAGGGGTAGAGTGAATTAATATTCTGAATATTTATTTTACTTCCAATTCTCTAATAAAAGACACTAAGAATTTGAATTATTGGCTTTGAGCCCGAAGCAAATATTATAGTTCATTACTTTATCATATACTGTGGCAGAACGTAATTTTAATGAAAATAATAATAATATAATTAATTTTAAATTTATGACGCCTCGGCTAGCTCCTCCCAGGGTTCCACAATGCTGACGGGGTTCGATTTTTATCCGAAGGAAAGGACCATGCAGTGGTTCCACTTAAGGAAAACGCAAGACAAAAAAATCCATTAATTAAAAGACTATTTTTAATTACTAAGAACCTCCCTTAAGTAATTTTCCCCCAAAAGACACAAATAGAAATCAATCATTTATAGACACGCTAATGCCAGAGTGGCGGCGTTCCCTCCAAGAAGACACAAATGAAAATCACACACTAATGCCTAAGTGGCCACATTCCCACCAAAAGACACACATGAAATCCCTGCATTTAAAGACACGCAAATGCCAGAGTGGCGGCGTTCCCTCCAAAAGGACAGAAATGAAAATCAAACACTGATGCCTAAGTGGCAACATTCCCACCAAAAGACACACATTAAAATCACTGGCTTTACCATTAACATTCACTAACTATCAATTTTATCAACATTTATCATAACCAAAAATAAGCATTCACTGTTTTTTAACTCTATTCAAACTTAAGCTACAATTACACATTCATTTCTTGTAAACAAAGTTAAACACTGATTTTACTCCTAACTCTTTCTCCTTAACAGTTTAATTGAACTCCTTCTTAGTTCCAATAGTTCACTGATTTTACTTGGCATACCTTTCTGAGCGACAGAGTTCAGTCATGGCACTAGTTCAATTCAAAGTTCACGCTCAGATTGGTAGCTAACATCCAGCTCTGAGCGACGCGCAAGCGCAATGCGACGTTGGCTTTCACATTCACCAGCGATCGCACAATACCTGACCAAGATGACGGACCATTGGAAAGCCGTGGAGGAGGATCCCCCCACAGACGTCAGCACGGCTGCCTTCTCGGATTATCTGCGACCAGCGTCGATCAGCTTCAGCGTTTACCGCGTCCGTCCAGTTACCACCCGAAAAACGCTCCGACAAACTAATCAAAAAGACTCGAGTGATCTGCGCCGCATGAGCACGATTCGGAGTCGTATGCTGACGCAATCTAAAAATCGAGTCTGAGCTTCAACGAAACATAAGTCTCAGCTGACAAAAACTTGTACGAGCTGACAAGCATCTAT
>NNCF01131370.1:351119-364590 GCA_002313205.1 Laupala kohalensis | reverse complement strand
TGAGCATCTATCTGCGACGAAAAACTTCTATGTGAGCGGAACACATCTGAGCGCTGCCGAAAAAATCTATGTGAGCCGCGTGAGCATCTGAGCGGCTGCGACGAAAAACTTGTATGTGAGCTGACGGAAAAATCGTATGAGAGCGCTGACGAAAAAATCTTATGAGCTGACGAAAAATCTATGAGCTTGATCTGAGAAGCATCGGCTGCGACGAGAAACTGGTATGTGTGGACGAAATTTAGATTGCTCTGCCTTAAATGGGCTCTATCCCTACTCTCTTCCAAAAATCTTCAAAATTTTGAATCCCACGTGATCGAAAACTCCCAATGCCGAAATGATTCCCCCTTCTTACGCCTCGACTCTCATTGGAAAATTTTTAAAGGGCTTCAACTGCTTTCTCAACGACGTTTTACTTTTAACGATTTTTCACACAAGTTCGTACTTGTTTCTACTCTCCGCACATCTGGTTTTTGTTGGGTCGGGTCGAGTCTCTTCCCCCATCCCCTCGCTAGCTTGCAATTTCTAAAAACGTCATAAATTTCTCTTGATGCCAAAGGACGCCGACGAAGCCTTGCGCCGCCCCCGCCTGCGACCGCAGCACTCCATCGACCATCCAACGGTCATCCTTTTAAATTTCTAGCCTCTTCCTTTTCTTTAAACTTCCTGATTTCGTAACACGGATGATTAAATGTCCAATTAATTCGTGAATTATTCAAATCTCACAATACATTTTTAAATAATGGGTTTTATTTCTACTTATTGCTTACACTCGTTTTATATGTCATAAATAAATAAATAAATGCCATCAAAATTTTCACACACACATATATATGCGCGTGTACGTGTGGCGCGTAGTATTAAGTTTGCCAATGGTGTGAATCCAAAGATTATATGTTTGTAGATGTGTAATTTTAAATGTTACTTTGAAAAGGAGAACAGAGGAGTGTCTGCATCTTATGTTTCTCTTGGTTTCGTGAATCTATCACCCGCGCGACCTCGAAGCATGTCGTAACCTCACATCCGGTGACGATGCATCATTTTGCTGCGTAAGCTTACGTATCAGATGTGTCCACTGTCCCTTTTACCGGATTTTCTTGTTAATTGGTGCATGCTGTGTGTTTTATTAAACGTTTATGTATATTATTTGATGCGTGACTAAGTAATTTTTTATTATTTCGTATCGTTTTAGGAATTAACTTGGCTACTTGTTTTTTTTTTCAAGATAATGTTTGATAAATCTTTTTGTTAATATTTCATGATATTTTTAATACCATGCTTTATAGCGGTTTCAATCGTTAAAAATAGTATTATTGTTAAAAATATATTTTAACACTTACAGAATTCTTTGACGAGATAGATAAGGAGCGTTACGAAATAACAGGAAGTAAATAAAACAAACAGTATCAACTATTTAACCGAAATAATTAATATATACGATAAATGTTTATTAATATAATTTTTACATTTCAAATTGCAAAAAAATTAACTCTTTAGTTCCTAATTAAATTATATAAGAATATTTATGGTCTGCTGGCGTAGTTTGTGTTAATAATATCCTATTTATCTTTACATTTATTAATAAATATATATTTTGTAATAGAATATAAATCTTGCTGATCTTATCTCTCCCAGAAACGAAAAAAACAGAATTTGTATATTAGAGATTCTTTTATATAAATTCTAGTAAAATATTTATTTAATAAACTTTTTAAATTGGGTAAAATGAAGACGATCAAAATATAGAGTAACATGTTAAAATCGACCCTCTCCTAATAGAATGCTTCAATGCTGCTCTCTAGTCCAGACTGAGAAACGTATATGAGAAAGTATGTGCAATGGTTTTGCACCACTAGTTTGACTACTGGCTTCAACAACTTGAAACTTGCCGGATAAATATTTCATGTGATTTAGGAGGAAAAGGTCGGCTCGTGTGTTTTTCTTGTTCTTAGAAAATAATGCTTTTAACCTAATTAAACTCGCTCACAGCAATCTGATGAAACTAGAACTCTCCCATTACCAACGTCATCTCTGCGCACATTCGACCACGGAGGGAACTAACACGCATTACTTATTAAATGATCTCCAATTTTGCATTATGCGTTTATTCTTTCGAAATTTCTACACGTTTCATTCCGTAACCTTTTTTAAGACCGTCTCTTATTTCCATGGCCGAACTCTCCCATAAATTGGAGAATTTTACATCACTTTCGAAAGCAATATGTTCTACACAAGGCAGTTCTCCCGATTCTAAAAATCCCGAAAACTCCTCATTTTCAGCTATGTAAAACAAAATCATAAAAATTATTATGTTCATGCATGTCATACAATAACATATTCTGGCTTAGAAATAGAAATAAAACTGTTTAATATTTTTTCCAATATTCTTCTATATTTTAGAATAATTCCTGGAAATCACTGGTTTATCTAAATTTATTTCCAAATTATTCGATGCAGGAGTTGAATTGAAAAATAGAATAAAATTGTTGTTTTACTTGGATTCTGTACTATGCTCGAATTATATGTTTCATAAAAAATCTCTCGTTACCTGCGAAAGAGTTTTTTCGTGCAAGTATTTTACAATATAACAATAATAAAGTACCTACTTTATTTCAGAAACGGTGAACTTTCCGTTATTTTGAAAATAAAATTTGTTTGGTTACAAAGAAACCAACTCTTGCTAAATGTTAAAAAATATACTTCGATTAAACTTACGTTCAATACTTCTTTTATAATATCTACTTCTTCTTTCTTCATCCATTTACTCATCCAGTAAAAATTTAATTTACGCATGACCGGTATACAACAGACGAAGAGGTGGAGAAACGGACAAGCGTTATGCCAAAAACAGCCGAATAAATTGTTTAAAAAATTATAAGGCACGTTTCCTAAATTGATAAATGTGGTATCTGCATTATCAATAATGTTAGGTGAGGTTTTTTGAGATAACAGTGATTAAATTATTAGCTTTTTTGCTATGAAGATGAGTAAACATGATACGAATAAATGAATAGCTGTGAACAAATGCATCTACCATTTAATTACCCCAGCACAATCAGTTCTAAATATAACAAATTAAATTATTATTGTTTGTATATTGTTGATATAAATTTTCATAATCGTGTTCTCTGCCACTTTTTTTCTGAATCGCTTTGAATTATCATGGATTTTCTAGTCGTCTCGGGTACAGTGCCATCACATAGTAATTTACACAGTTTTTATTAATTCAATAAATATTTTTAATAACAATTTTTAATTACTCAATTGTTATTATATTTTGTGTCTATATTCCTTCTTCTTGTTAGAAAGACGAGTTTAAACGATGTGGCTACATTTTTTATTTTTCACTGGTACGTAAGGAAACAATTGTTTATATCATTATTGATAAAAATTTGTTATTATTTTTGCGTCATGAAGGAGTAATTAATTCAACTGTAAATATCAACTTGATGAATTATTTTTTATAAGCGTTTTAATGAAAGGTTGTGTCAGTTTAAGAAGAAAGCTGANGTCAGTTTAAGAAGGAAGCTGACACAACTTTTTTTTTAACTGGACATTGTTAGAAATTTTATTTCTGTGTAATTAATGAGTAATTAAATAGTACTAAATGTTGGCACTAGTTTCATTTGATTGTGTTATAAAAGTTGTTCCAGCTTAATAGGGCTGACCGTATACCTACATATAGGTAAAGGGTTACCACGACCAAATTATCGGAAAAGACATTCTGGAAATATTCTTGATTATAACAATGAAAGTAAGGGATTGAGGATACACAACAATACTATGAAACCACCAACATTAATGGATAACATTCTTTTTAACAAACCATGGTGTGCATATTTGGCAACCTTGCATGGTAGTCCTACGCTGTTGTGAGGGCGTCCTACGGTTTCTGATTGTTTCTGATGCACGTGTTTGATATCGCGCTCCGAGTCTTGCGTTGCACTAAATTAACTTTGCATTTTCGCATTTGTAATGGTTTGCAGAATTGGATATCAAGATAGTTGTTTCTCAACTTGTGAATTTTAATAAAAGGTTTGTATTAAATAAGACTTGATATTGTAATAATTAGCTTGCAATATGTATACATTTCAATAACCTAAAATGGAATTTTTTATGCAGTTGAAACCCGACGTGGCACATTCAATAATTCTGAATGTTGGAAATAAATTAAAATAAGAAAGGTAAGACGTTACGTTTGTATGTATGTATATTTTATTTGTTTTTTTTTCTGAAAAGTATTTCTGGTTCCTATAATTCTAGATGCCTCATCGCTGTTGTGTACTTAACTGCAAATAAAATAATGACACCACCTTGAAGACAGATGTTCCTTCATCCACATTTCGTTTTCTGAAATCGGAGAAACTTTAAAATGAGAGGCTACGTGCAATACCGAGGAAAATCTGGGCCCCATCAGTTTCTTCTGCTGAATGCATTAAACATTTTGAACCTCGGTGTGTACTGAGGACTGAGGTATTTAAAGATAGCAAAGGACTTCTCAAAGAACTACCTTTAAAATACCCTAAATTGACTGATGAAGCTGTGCCATCTATATTTCCCAATACTCCATCATACTTAACTAAAAGTACGTCAGCTCCTCGAAGGAATCCTGAAGACAGAGGACAGGAGATTTTGCTGAAGCATGAAGCTAAAGTGGAAGAATTCATCAATAGTGACATTATTACTTCTTTTATCGAATTTGAAGAGAAATTTATAACAAATTTGAATTTTCAAAATTGGGATCTAAAACATGTTTTGGGAAAGTGTGTTTATTTTTATATTTTGAATTTTGATCATTTAAAAACCTTATTTGAGCAATTAAAAGTAGTAAATATTGTTGCAGTAACCTCAGATTTGTTGGTACAAGTTGGTTCATACAAGTTTTTATTGGACACTATGAAGTCTCTACTGTTGGCTTACAGTGGATTTTACCTAAGAATCTTCGTTTGGAAAGATGGTCTCAGATCGAGAATATATTAAATATGTACCATGCTCTGAAAGAACCTCCCAATTCTTCAGTTTCATTTAACATTTCTTTCCCTTAGATGCTTAGAGAATATTGAGAATTTCTGTTCTTTCCCATTTCAGAAGACTCTCCAGTTAACTATTAACCAACTACAACTGCTCAGTGGTAATGTGAAAAAGTACAGTCTAGAGACAATTGTTTTTGCTTTCTCTCTTTTTCTGCAATCACCGACATGTTACAAAACTGCAAAAAATTATTTTGTCATATAAACGATATTTACAAAAAATATCTAGTGGCGTTTCTGTGAACGTTTCTGATGAAAGCCAAAATAGGCAATATCTGGGTGTACTTGCATAAAAGTTGGTTCTACGTGAGAAAGTAGTCAACCTCCTTATTGATGAAATATCTTTAGAGTACAAATCAAACTCCGTGAAAGGTTTTTCTGTTAATAATACAAGAGAGCCAGCAAAAATTGTTTTAAGCTTTTAAGATATGTTCTGCTTTTGGTTCTTTTAAGGAGATTGTTAAATTGTTACCAGTAAAAGGAANGTTCTGCTTTTGGTTCTTTTAAGGAGATTGTTAAATTGTTACCAGTAAAAGGAATCAAAGGCATTGAACTAATATTAGTTGTTCTGGAAGTTATAGTGTATATTCAAAGATTTGGTTTTAAAGTATTAACCGTAATAACTGATAATTACAGGACAAATCCCACGGTTTTTAACATGTCTCCACAAAAGAATTTGTGAATCCAGATTTTGTTGTATGTACATGAGAGAATTTTTTTGCTGTATGTACATAGTTTTAAAAATATTCGGAACAACTGGCTAAATTTTCGAAACGACAACAACACTTTTGTGTATCCAGATTTTGAGACTGGTTGTCCTAAGCAAGCATGATTTGAACACCTGCGTTTGTTTTACAAGGATGAAAGGAACAAATCAGTGAAGCAGACCTTCAAATTGAGTTATACGAATTTGTATCTTAACAATTTAGAGACGCAAAGTGTCATTTTAGTTGACAATGTTTTTCATGAAACTATCGCATCTCTACAAGATCATAAATTTTGTGATGAAACTGCTTCTTTTCTGAGAATTATTAGGAAATGGTGGAACATTGTGAATACTAAAGATGGCATGAAGTGTGTCAAGAAGAGCAGCGAGATGTTTGCAACTATTCAAACACGTGATAATCCGAAAGTAAAGTTTTTGAATGATTTTCTTGTATGGTTGAAGGTGTGGAGGAATTTACCCGAATGTGTAGGCTTGACCAATGATACTTTCAGTGCGTTGTACTGTACTACAGAAACCTTCATCAAGTTAGTTGAGTACTCTTTCTCACATCTTGAGATAAGCTACATTTTGTTGGGAAAATTCCGAACAGATATATTGGAGAAACGATTTAGCCAGTACCGTTTTATGTCTGGATACAACACAAATGTATCGTATACTGCAGTTTTGGAAAATGAAAGGAAAATAAGAATTAAAAATTTTCTATATGACTTCACTGCAGATATAACAAAGGTTGCAAAAACTACTGTGGAATCTAATGTTGTAAATAGTTCTCCTGTAATGAATTTCTATTGTATTTCCTGTAAGTAATTTCTATTGTATTTTTTCATCAGATTATTTAGAATTGTATGAACTTGATGAATCGACAAAAATATATGTGTGTGAGTATGTGGTTCGGGTTGTAAGTAGAAAATTTTGCTGTAATTTGTGTGAATTCCTTATGGTACGTTTGCTGATAACTATTTTGACTACTTTGCAAAGAGGTGGATTGTGTACTCCTTCAAGCAGTGTAAAGATCATATCTTGTCATACGTGAGCAGTGTTTGAATACATACTTAATAATGAAGAATTGAACGCAAAGTTCCGTGAACCATCAGATCAATGTAATCTTTTGATCCAACTCACAATTGGTAGTATTGAATAAGATGATTTCTATATTAATTTTGAATTTGTGTGTTTTTGTAATAATACGAGCAAAGAATTGTATAATAGAGTGTGCCGTGTTCTAGCAAATATTATACTGAGTAATTTTGTTAAAAGGAGCAATGATCAGTTGCCAAAAAAAATTTAAACAAAAAGTGAAAATATTAAAATAGCATATTGTATGCAATAGCAATGTAGAGTTTGGTCCTTTTTGTTTTTTAATAGTTTATTTCTAACTGTACGCAACCTTGGCACGGTTGTGTACATTATCTCTGTAGCACCATCCTGGTCCGGGTTTTACTCCGGTTTTCCTCCGGGGAGTGGCGGATTTTTCTTGGGCGGGAATATCATTAATAGTTTTTTTTATTAATCTCGAATTTTTACTGCACTAATATCTGCAATTTATATTGAATAAATAATGGATAACAATACATATTTATTAAATAATTTCTTTTGTAAATATTAAATCCGCCACTGCCCATGGGCCCTTGATAGGAATTGCTGGGATGGTCCCTTGCTTGTTTCCGGAGAGTAACTTAGTTTATTGCCTCCCCCCCCCCACGTGGTCATACGCAGTTTTCAGCTGCTTTTTTGACAATAAAGTTTTAGAAATTCATAACTGTGATAAATGGAGTACAATATTCATTCTATTTTTTCCTAAAGTTAAAAAAGCTCCTTAAGATTGATGTTCCTTTTGTTTTATAAGTACATTCATACAACAACCTAAAGATATGAAGTACGCATTTCGGTACAAGTACATAGTGATTGATATTCACTAAATTATGAATCCAACATTAATCCAATTTTTTAAAGAAATTTTAACCCTAATATGTGTCATCTTTGCTTCAGTAATAAATACATTTATAAATGTGGGTATGCACTTATTAAATTTAAGAAAATAATTTTAAACTTGGAAGAAATATTGTTTCTTCATTCTCAATTGTTATTTTAAAGAGAACATTATTCAGGATGGCCAGAGTCTGGAAAACTAGGAAAAGCCAGGGAAATAACCAAAATATGTTGAGGTTTTTTCTAAATATTATCTAAATTTTATTTAGGTGTATTTATTTTTGAGAATTAAAAAATTGCAATATTTATCAATTAAAATTCTGAAATTGATTGACACTTGTGTAATTACTTTTATTTATGTATATTTGCACCTAAATACTTCCAATATCCACATTTCACACATAAAAGTGCATTAGATAATTGTTCATTCAAAAATTCCCAAAAATAAAAAGATTACTGGAGAATAATAATTTGAGTCTCATATTTATTTCATAAAAATTAGACAATTACGTGATTCCAATGATGATTTTTTATTCAAGTTTTGGGAGTTTAAATTGTTTTTTTTTTAAATTTATGTTTAGCATGATGAACACACATAAATAAACTTCCTTTTTTGCACTTTGTGTATATTCTTTGTTTATATTTTGAAAATTGTGACAATTAGTCAACAAATTTTCAATTACACAGTTATTGTCAATGTACAGTAAAACGTATTCCACAAGTTGTGTTACGAACCAAACGTTCGTAAAGTGTTCACTCGTAAGATTCTCATCCATCACGAACTTTAATTTATTTGTGTTCCTTGAGAATCATGATATTAACTCCATTTGCATAATTATTCTATGCTCATATAAACATTCATTGACTATAGACACTCTTTGGGAGCTATGATCTCCATGTCAATTGCAAGTTCCATGCGCACTGAATCAGTGAACGCATTCAATGTGCATGTTCCTTGCACCCGCTATATAAGCGGCCTCGCTCAAGCCACATTATCCATTCATTCTGCAGTATCTCTCCGGGGGTCATGAGTTATGACACTCCGGTAGTGGCGTCGTTATGTCGCGCGGCATGAACTCGCCGCTTTGTGCTCAGTGATTGAACATGTATATGCGTATCTTTGATACCGAACTTTTTGGGCGATGATTTCTCATGCGAAATCATATAACTGCTGCACCATTTCCAATATGTGGTACAGCATACTCTGCAACTTAGTGCTGAACAAATTTGTTCACGATGTTCTCTAGTTTCAGCCATCGCTTGTCAGCTACAAGGCCGAACTGGGGAAAACCAAACCACTTCACAGAAGACCTCAGCAAAGCATCTGCAGGCAGTGAAGCAAGGTTACAACAAGGAAGCTCGTCTAACGACTAAGTATCAATCCTCGTAACAACGAGGACCGCATCTAGAACTTCTGATGTACTAAAAATCCTGCGCTATTTTATGGTTTTTCATAACCAATTTCAATATTATAGCAGGTACCTTTATAAATGAATTTTTCGTAAATGACGGGGGGGATGTTCTCAAAAACTTGAGTTCAAGGGGCTTGTTGTTTCCGTGCAGATCAGCTACGATCGCACCTCACTCTTGTTCATATGCCGTATCGTAATTCTGTATAAACTGGGTAAAGGGGTATTTAAGTGACTCTTACATAAACGATTGTTTATGCTTAATATTATTAATTTATTCAAACTCCGTAGAATCTGCTATTCTCGGAGTGTTGGTTGCACACAACAACCAACTTCATTTTTGCAAATTCAGGAGATCATTATTGTAATTCTGCTATTGTAATTTTAGGAAAATGTATGTATACCTTGTCTAAATATAATAAATGTGTATTTGTGAATCTGAAGCGTGCTCCCGAAGGAGGTAAGATGATACCAAGAAAACAAGTGAAAAGGTGTTTAAAGCGTTTTATTAGGGTAAGAAATAAAGTGATATTGTCATATTGTGAGATAGTAACTTGGGGGTTTAAAAGAACTGAGGAAACAAATTCCTGATCTGACCAAAACAATTTTTGCTAAAACTTCATTTTATACAGCATAAAGTTTTAAATTTCATGAATCCACAATGAGTACAATTTAAAAAAAATTAATATGAAGTACTGTTAACGATATACATTTAACAACATTTCCGGTGAAACAACGTAACAAATTTTTTTAAAACTATTTTTTGTCATTTTTTTGAAAATATTACGTAACGTTTTGTGTGGTAAGTCGTAAAGGCGATAAGATATTAGTTAATAGAAACTAACATATTTAGTTGTCAGTATGATAAGTCATAAGACATTTAAGTTTTGTTGAAGTTTTTTCTCATAATATTAATTCTAGATAATACTCCATCACAACCGCATTTTACTCAAGTGTTGGGAGTGAATCATATGTCCGGTTTTCGCTATCTTTACGGATTCGTCAAACACGAACCGATAAGTAATCAAGAACGATTTTTTAACTCTTAGAAAGATTTTTGTTTCTCGAGCAATACTGAAATTTGGCGGAAGAACAAGTCTAAGATAACCGTAGCGTGACAGGTGAGTTGAGAGACGAATCTCACTTTTAGCCAGTTATCTGACGTTATCCATTTTTAATGATCGGTTATAAAAATCGTACCATTGACGTATGTAACTATTTCTCCCTGTAAATTTAACAATATTAATTGTTTACGATGATAAGGAAAGTTTTTCTCTACTGTCTCGAGGACACTTTTAAAATTATCCAGTTTACGTGTATGTGATTAAAAATTGTGTTAGTGATTGACTAGACTATGATAAATTGTAATAGTTGACAAAAAATGCCAATAGTTTTTTGCAATAACACATTCAAATTTTGTAAACAAATCCCTTTTCTTCCTTCGCAAGGTACGACCAGCTTGCGATAGTCTAATTGTTATGTGTTATCAGATAAGCGTGTTTTTTTATAAATGTCCCTTGAAAGTTTTGTTTGAAAATTGCTCTTGTGACATCAATAAGCAACAAAACTTACAGTCACTAATTATAACTAATTATTCCATTTCTCCCACACACACAAATACATACAACATGGTATCTATTGACAACATGGTATCTATTCCGCAGCTTTTAATGTATATCATCCTGCCATATTTACTACTTGTGACAAACTCCTGCCATCACCTGTAGTGCTTCGTGAAAAAAGAGTGCTGTAACCCACAGCACGTGTCAACAAAACTGCGCACTGTTCACTCGGGAGCTTCCTATTCACATAAACTCCCCATCCCCTTTCGTATTAATGAGATACATAATAATGTTTTGTGGGCAAAATGGCTCCTTTATTAATGGATGACATAATATTACTGTTTTCCTATCACTTCCCTCCTATTGTGTGGTATAATTTTTGTAACTGTTCCCTTTTCACACGCAGCGTGACAAATTTTATATGGCAAACCCGAGGTTGGTGTGCAAACAGTGGGAGGTATTCAATGGAGATTTATCTATAATTTCCATATTTGCATGGTTTCCTCTCAAATACAAAATATTTCTTTCAACAACCAATTTTTATAATTTAAAAATTGGCACAAATGACGTTCATTTAATATTTGCTGATTTATTTTTAGAATTTGATAAAAACAGACTCTTAAGTATTTTATTTTGAAAGAAGTGCATGAAATGTTATTCTTTCTCAACTTCAGTTCCTAACATTTGCATCTGTTGTCCAGATAAATTCGAACTCCATTCTTCTCTAGTCTTTTTTTCACTACATCAGAACTCTTGCAAAAGCTCGTCATCCATGTTTCCTACTGTCATGGATCAATCAGTCTTCTTCGACTTCCAGTTTATGCAATATACCTAGCAGATTAAATATAGAGGACAAGAGTCGTCCTTGAGGTTTCCCATATTCTTTATTTTCTAAGTTCAAATAAATGTACTAATCATGAAAACTAATTGATTACATCCCCTTATGATCCACCATTTTTGCTCCGAATGATATTGTGTGTTGAATATACGACGTCCAGCAGCTAACAGAATGACAAAGTGTTTGGGTGGTCCAAGCGCTGGTGATACGAACGCACAAAAACTTACGAACAACGACCGTGCAGAACGTTCGGATTCCAAATTAGTGCTCGGTTTTCGGGGAAAATTTGCTACACATTCCAACTTGTTGCTTTGTAAACATGCCTAAAATATTCTTTGTAAGAAAAACTGCTCCAAATGTGTTGCTTTGACCGTGTAAGGCGCATTGGCCCACAACGAACTACCATTTACATCGTGGTACGAGGCATTCAAATTATATCGTATTGCGAGCGGAACGCGTGACCAGTTGGCCATTCCTACTTCATCACGGGTATCTCAGCAGCCAAGAATTTAATCGAATTTAACTTAATACTAACTGTCACTCAGTCGTGGGTAGAAGATCGACGAAATTGTCGGCGCCCTCTTGCTTTAAAGCGAGCAAAGATTACAAACATTGTATTCTTGCTTTTCAGGCAGCTTGGGTACGGTTGAAATAAGTAATTCAAATTTAAAATATGTTAAAAGTATGACGAAATGAACTGTAAACGATGGTACATCCCCCAAACAATCAAGCTGTTAATTTACTAAAATAGTAAATTAAAATACTTTTAAACAAAATGGAGAGTGTTCCTCAACACATTCTTCCACTAAAATGATAGAGACTAAAAATTATACGAACCATTTTTTCCCACTAAGCTCAAATGTTCCTACATTACGTTAATTTAATTTCAAAGACTTCCGCAAAGGATCAGCACCATTCAGCGCCTAGCACGACTATTAATCATCTATGGTGATTTTGAAAGTACTACGAGAAATTCCACAAAGGAGTTTATTTATTCCAGTGGTACAAGCTACATAAGTATAAATTAGTTTGTTTTTTTTCCCTNTTAAAATAAATAAATAATTTAAGACTTACTACCTTATTATAGAAGTTTAACATTTATTTTTTGCTTTAAATAACACCAAAAGGACAAAATAAATGTTATACATCCGCAATAAGTTTTAATTTATTTATTTTGATTATATAATGGACTTTAATAATAGTAGTATAAATATTAAAATATGCCCATTCTCCTATAATTATTTTTTGTATAGACTTTAAAACTGCATTACTTTTATGTTTGTGTGAAACATCAAAGGGGTTTCAAAAGTACTCCCTTTCGACGCCAAAGGGTTCTGACTAGTTGACACCTACTAGTTCATACAAACGAGTCGTTCAAAAATCACTTCGATGCACATTTTTATTCAACATTTGTGTTCTTAGAGAAATGCCATGTGTCACGAGTGTAGAACAAATTACTTACTCAATCACAAGTGATTTTACACATTTACTTGATTTCACGGCAAACAGCCAAGTGTTCCATAGAGTATTAAGACTTTTGACCAGTGCATATTCATTTTGAGAACCTTTCTACAACATGTCTGTTATAACCTACGAAGTACACTTTTCACATGATATATGAATTGGCAACACTTCCGTTATTCTTGAACGTATTTCGTATTTCCCGCCACATTAGTATTGCTAAATCGAAATTCCGATAGTAACGTACGTACTGTTTGTTATAGTTATGTTCGTTTTCAATGATAAAACTCGTTGACTCATCCTATTAATAATCCTATAATATACCTGAGTTTATTGTTAAATTTTCGTCCCACGCTATATTATATCCACTCATAAATATATTTAATAGTTCTTTATCGGAAGGGGTGTTTCCCAACATATTTAAGAGAGCTAAAGTGAAACCTTTACACAAGAAAGGAAACAAACTTAATATTGGAAATTACCGACCAATATCTCTACTACCCACTTTCTCAAAAATC
>NNCF01131370.1:307869-320031 GCA_002313205.1 Laupala kohalensis | reverse complement strand
AAAAAAATTAATGCCTTAAGTGTTAAAACAATATATATTATATATATTTTTTATGAATGAATACGGTATTTCAAAATGAAACAAATAGGATCTTTTGGGAAATTGGAATATCCCAGAGTAAGTCTGTCCCTATTAAATTTCAATGATTATTGGTCTCAAAATGTTCGGCAATGGATCTAAATAATATTTCGTGAGAAATATGTTTTGAGTGGTCTCTGACATAAAATCGCAGCGTTAAAGCAGTTTGAGGTGTGGCACAGATGACTTGCACTATCTAGAACGCAAAATTTTAGTGGCACAATAACGAAAGAAATGTAAAACACATAACATAAAATTGACTTTTTATAACTGAAAAACAGAAGAAATTAAATATTCTTACATGATACACTCTCTAAAACGTCAGTTCAGACTGGTTGTTTACGATATGGAGTGATTTTAAAATACGAATTTAAGTTTTGTTGAAATTAAAAATAATAATCCAATCAAATCTAATAAGTACCGCTTATCAATTAATAAAAGTAAAAGCTTTATGATTTTGTCGCACAAGATATTGAGTTAAAGTATTCCACATCTACCTCGGGAAAATAACGGTGTCTTTTAATGGAATTCAAATAAATAAAGTATACTTGTTATTCTAAAGGACGTTGCTGTTCTAAAAGTTCATGAAAAGGTGACGATATTATAAATAGTCTTACCTGTCAAATTGACAGAATATTTTCTGGGTACCTTCTGCACTTCACGTATAAGTCTTCAGTTGTGTACAATTCCTTGGTTTTGGAGTTCAGTCCAAGTAATAGTGGAAAACAAAGCAATACAAAATGATAAATGTTAAAACTGGAGATACGACCCGGGCGACAGTCGAGTACTAAAAGCAAGTATGTTTTCTCAACTAACCATAATATCACGTTGACTTATCTCTACCGAGAGATACACGTCACTCCTCCATATTTGATAAGATACGATACCTATACTCTTTAACATTATCAGGGCAACGCCTCCCAATCCCAAGAAAGATGGCATCTCTGTAAATAAATCTCACGTGATTGCAAAATATTAAAATCAAAAATATTTTCAAAAGAGTATGGCACGAGCGTTTTTATTAGGAATATAGACAAGTCTGATATCTTTAGAAAATCCGTACTTCTGAGAAAATTAAATAATCACAACGTCCTTTACGAGCTCATGCATAGTTTTCAACTGCTTAAATAAATAAATAAATTTAGTGGAAATAAATTATTTATTTAAATCAGAAATTGTGTTCATCTTGTAATTTTTTTTGGTATGAATAACAACGTCATTTTATATTTGAAAGTGGTATACGCAGGGAATTTTAGCTGAAAAATACGTATTAGCAAGAACTCTTATCGATTCAGAAATTCCAATGCAGATTAGTAGCGAAATGATGCTGACACACAACGACGGATCTTTAATTGATCGGCCTTTCATTCAATTCCCTCAATCGTTCACAATTTAATATGTTTAAGCGTATGTGTATTTTTCAGAAGTGCGTCTATATGGCTAGAAATATTTTGATCAAACCTACACATGCCATTGCTAGGGATCAATTTGAAAGGTTATATTAGTTCAATAATTTTCAAATGGTGTCTTGGCATATACTTGTGACTTATGAGCGAACTATCGATGTGTCAGGGAAAGTCGGCACTTTAAAATTAATTAATGGTGCTGATTTTATTAATGAGTTAATTGTTCATATATTTCAAAACAGTAACAATATCTATTTGCCATTGTGTAGATTATAATATAACCAATTATTGAAATGGCATTCTCAATTGTGAGTTATTCTCGCACTAACTGAAAAGCAGATAAATCTATTGTGCAAGGATTTTATTTTGATAATAGAAACACCCTTTTATTTATCCGGATTTCGAACCCAGAATCTTACACTTATGGGGAGAAAATCCCACCACCGGAGTCATCAACATCCAATGATATAAGGAATTAAATATTGTTTAATTCCCACAAATATTAATGTTGAATATGACGCACAACATTTGTTTCCATGCTTCTTTACTTTTGCCCTTATATTATAAGTTTAGCTCCTGAAAACGTCAGCTGAAATTGCCAACTAAAAATCAGCCAACTTAACAACCCGAAAAAAGTTTTATTATTAGCAATTATTTAGCGAAGGCAACTTACGTATTCCGTTCTGCTTGGATACTGCTGAAGCCATGTCTGTGGAGTTGAGATAAGAATGGTGGTTTGGAAGATACCAGACAATTTAAGAGTAATGTAGAGGAGGAGAAGTTGATTTGCTAGAGATAACTCTGAATAGCATAGAGGTCAAACGGAGGAGTCAAGGTCAAATGGGAAAATGGCTCACTGAAAGATCTAAAGAGAATGAAGATCAGGAACTGGAGGAAGCTAGTTTTGAAAATGAAGAAAATGGAAGGATATTTTTGAGCAGATCAAGGCTCACACATAGCTGTGACGCCTTTAGAAGAAGAATTCATTACTAGTGGCATATATTTAGTAGGATGGCTCACAAATGAATATCTTGGCGAGATTACCAGGAAGAAAACTTGTATGGTTCCATTATCCAATTTATCTTTATAGTGCCTACGCATTTTGTTTGGCCGAGTTTAATCTAGTCACAAGTAGCGACAAGTTTCTTTAATATTGACGCAAATGCTGAGTCCCATCTACAAGTCTCACGACAAATGCAAAACCGTAGAATTCAACACACAACTCTCAGTTTAATTCTTGAATGATTTAAACAACACAACAACCTAAAAACTAAAATATTACGCTCAATCACTCACACGTGTGAGACTATGGCCTTGAGAGTTGAGAGAAATACCAAAATATACAATACAAACGTAATGTTTGGATCTAATGCTGAGATATACATCAAAGAATGTTGTAATAAAATATAGCCTTAGTCCAAATGCCTTGTGATACTCTGACAATGTTTTCATGTCTACCAAATGCAATAGTGTCACAAATACGTAAATTACCAGAATACAAAATGCACAGTAGACATCATCAAAGAGCCTGGAAAGGACAATGAGAAAAGGCTCGTCGTTTTTTTAAATGATGAAATTTTGCTAGAAACTTGCCCATTGACGTGAATTGGACCACGATAACCACGTGGAAGATTGATAGTAGATACGGATTCTTTCATTTATACGGGTTATTTCTCGAACAATGAAGAATGAACTTCTGACGTGATCAACATGACAACAGTATAGACGTCAATGGTAAAGTCGTATGAGAGGAATCAGATTAGCGTAAGATTAGCTGGCTCTATTTCAATTGCTTGCTTTGATTATATTACTGAGATAGTTGTTGATATGCGGACAAAGTACGTGCAACATAATTTTGCAATCTTCATTTAATGTGAATTAGTAAAACACAATAAACATATATTGTGATTGTCCAAAATATTGTAATACTTTTATTTATCTTCACCGAATATTCTGAAGACATTTAAATTACCTAGATACTTGTTGAATCTTTTCTTCTTTTTTTTCGTTTGATGAACTCATTTCGATAATGGTGGACGAGTCTAGAACGGAATTTTAGTCATTCTATCAACTATTTATTCCACAACCAGGCCGTGGCGAATGCGAACTATGACGGATGCATTTTTTAGTTTGTGTCATGTATCAATGGAAAATGTCTGTGATACTTCTTCCCAGATCAGTTAGGGTCCAGTCTTTCATTGTGGCAAATATTATAACTCTGAATAGATAAGTGAATGATATTTTCTGTTCCATACGGAATCTTCAAATTATATTCTAATTGAATAGAATCTCATGAGATAGAAAGAAAATTACATTATATAAATCTTCTAAAGAACTTCATAAAACGCCAAAATTGAAAAACATATAGTTTTTTGGTTTTACTTCTACAACAACCCATAGAAAACTAGTATTAATACATAAACATCCCTGAGTCGTATCCAGTCAAGTACAGGATACGAGATGAGTGAAGAAATCCTTCCTACATTTTGTTGTCTATGTCCACGATGTAACTTTATTAACTGTGATGGCTTGCAAAGTGGAGGTGCTGCCCGCGCATGCGCAGAATCGAACCTTACTACTGCGCACCGTCGTCTGGTCTCCACACATAACTCGCATTCTGCACGATCACGCAAATTGCTGAATCTACGACTGACTTATTTAAACAAAATATTATTTTAGTACTCACTAGCTCTTTCATAACGACAGAAAAGTTTCCCTCTNTTATTTAAACAAAATATTATTTTAGTACTCACTAGCTCTTTCATAACGACAGAAAAGTTTCCCTCTATTTCCGTTCAAACAATTGATATAAGATTTGTGCCAAAATCTATTCAAGAAATACCTATTCAATTAGTCCTCAGTCGATATCTAAATCGAAAGAGAAGTATTTAGCGGCTGGTTTATTTGAGGTGTGATTTTCAGAAAATTATGAATAACTTGAAATTTCCAATGACTCGCAATGCTGGTTACTCATGCCTTACACCTGTACAATAATTTTAGTGCCATTATTGTAGTGAATGATTACTTGGCTTCTCTTTGGGTCCACACTCCATAACGCCCTCAAAGGTTGTTGCTTAAAATGCCTTTCTGGATCGGAAATTCATAAACGTTTTTTGTGTTTCATATTATCATTGTCTCTTGTCGTCTCCATCCTCCTCATACGTCTCATAAATGAGATCGTTTACAATTACGGCATCAAATCATAAAAATCACAATAAACATATTTTAGTCATATGTCAGGGCGTCAAACCACAACACTAATATTCTGATCAGTCGTAATCGTCTCTTCCTTAAAATGAGTCAATGGATAAGTCAGAATATGGTATTTAATTGTTTTTGATAATATTTTTTTTTTTTTTTGAATTTGGTCTTCATTGCTTGCAATGTTAACTAATCAAAACTGACAGATGCGTCTTGGCATCTCGCGAAGCACGTAGATGTTTTATGCACTGTTTTTGGTGTTTTGTCAGTTATTTGCTAAAAATTGCCATTGAAATTGGTTTCCGGGATAGTTTATTTTATCTCACAAGCTTTGGGATAAAAACGAGCATTTTCGTTTCATTCTGGTCGGGAATAAACCATAAAAATAATTATTTTTGTTATTTTTATCTGTAAGTGTCTCTCTACGAAAAAATAATTCTAAGAGCAATGTCACATGTATATTCTCGGCTCAGAACATAAAGACACATTAATCAGACAAAAATACTCCGCACACCGATCTTCAATGACAATTTATTGAAAATAACGTAGATTACAAAAATTATTAGCCAAGTCAATAATGGTTTTGAATAGGAAAAAATTGAAGCAAACCTGAATTTTTCTCCACTGTTAGACCACTTCCCAAATCATTTCCACAAAAGTCACTAAGAATTCCCGAAAATTAAGAGATTTGACTTGCAGGATACGCGAAATTTTGGATCTGATTACTCTTTTAGAGGTGGTGGGTCGAATAGCTTAATTTCCTCCTTAGGCTACTAGTGGCAAAGGACTAACTCGTGTCACAAAATGCCATGCTCTTTCAGTTATCGAACTCACAATGAGTGCACTTGGTGCCTAGACGGCCATGACGCATACTTCATCTTCTTGGTTTAAAACCCTCTCGCCGACGTTAGTATCTCAAGTATATAAATATAACTTTAGATAGATATATCCATAAAACTATACGCTATAACTTTTATATAAAGATTTTTTTACTTATGACGACATATAAGAAAAGTATATTATAAAAATTAAAAGTGTTAATGTGAAAAAAAAAGTTATTTTACACACACACACGTGTGTGTGTGTGTGTGCGCGTGTGTGTACGTATATAACAGAGAAACGGTTTTTTTCTATCTATCTATATAACGGAAATCTTGAAAATAATGCGACACTAATACGAAAATAATTAACATAATTATTATTATCTGAGGGAAGCTCCGTCGCTCCGCGATATTTATCACGTAATCCATCATAGCTGACCCCGAGTGATATGGGGAAGGAATCGAGAATTTACGGAAACTATGTCTCAAGGTACTTTCCGCTATCAGCTTTCGACAGGAAAGGATTAACCCAGAATTTTATTTGTATTTACAGAGAGTTGCTGATAGCGTCGTGTAAGGGACATACAAGGTAATCTGGTGCAAGTAATTGCCATGTAGCTACGGAATGGCTTGTTGCTTTTCATCAATATAAATATTTATTCCCCATTAGACTGGAACTCAGTTCTTNTTGCTTTTCATCAATATAAATATTTATTCCCCATTAGACTGGAACTCAGTTCTTATATGATTCACTTGAAAAAAATTTCCATTCTTTTTTTATTTGCTGTTAATATGCACCGAAGAAGGAATCGCAAGAATAAACATTTTCAGACTATCTTCTGAATTTCGCAATTTATAAACATAATTAATTTAGTGACTTTTATTTATTCACTAGCTGATTACGAATGGATTTGTCCAACATCATTTTTGAAATGAAAAATACGATTTCATTATTATAATGACACTAAATGAAGTGGAATGGAAATGGTGTAGGGGTTGTGGGAGTTGATACATGTGGCGCAGAGGACAGCGGCCCTGTGGCGGTGCAGCTGACCCTGGGTTCGAGTATCTCATTTTCAACGGTCGTAAATGATGCAACGTTTCTTCCACGATTAGGTACTCGAATATCAAGAGTTGTAACAATACATAATATTACCTGCAGACATGAAAACACGATAATTGCAGTTAAAAGAACGTAGATAAGATAAGGTGCCATGAAAAGAATGTCCGATTTTATCCATAGTAGTTCTTTGAACTTATTTTGAAAGCAAAACTCGAGACTAATGATTCAAGTATTCCAGAAGTCAAGAGGTTCTATAGAAAAATAATCAATGAGAGGAATGAACAGAAATAATTTCTCGCCACTGTTATCTTCATCAATGAGGACTCTGGTCACTAGGCGAAAAAAAAACAATATTGAATTATCAGCATGTCAAGAGAAATAAGTATATAACATAGTCTTTTGAATTTTGCCATTATTGAATGCAAATTTTGAGGTGATGTGAAGAATAAGAATGGATATAGACTAGAGTCTAAAGTAGACAAACACATTTGCATATCAGGATATAAAAAATAACGATATTTTTGGAAATGTGCTTATCTTGGGTCTGAATTTGCTTCTAAGTTGGTGAACCCTAAAGCCCCAATTTAAAAAATTCTTCTACTTAGAACTTCGGTAAATCCAAGAATTTTATAGGTGTGTCACATTCGTCAGTTACGTTTCAAACACGAAAAATCTAAAAAAATTAAAAAATTAAAAAAACACTGGTTTTGAATATAAAATGTTGGTGAAATATTGTAAATAATATGTTCCATGAGTTCCATGAGAGATTGAATTTTCCAGTTTATATTTATAAGAGTTTCTTTTCACAAAATTTGAAGTACAAAACTTCGGTAGCAGATCCCTCCAGAATTTTATTTCAAGATCTTATAAGTAAGAGGAGGAAAGTTTTCATCCTATTGGATTTTACAAGTGATATAATGAAGAAAAATGTATCATTTTTCATCCACAATGCAAATTACCTTTTAGTAGATATACTTTTCAAACTTTGCGAAATTGTGTAAAACGCGTAGGAAAGACCGTGGGCTAATAAAAAATTTTCTTCTAGAAATCGATAAAACACGGCAACTCATTGAGCTTTTCTTATTCAGACACTATTTATAATCATATTAGCATTTGCGTTGATGTGGAATATTACAAAATCTAAATATACATTTATCATCATATTATTTATTTTCGTTACATGCTCATTTACTGACAGAAAAATTTCCCTTTTCAATGAACGTAAATAAGTTTGAATTTTCTCATCAATTCGTCCGGACTTTTACCTGTAAAGGATTTGTGTATTATTGAAAAGAAGGAATCAATAGCGTTTTCCTGGGACGTACACGATGATCGTCTATTATTAATCATGAGAGGTTATATTCGAGAATGTTTAGCGACCGATACCTCTAAGACATGATTTAATTTCTCGAAATTTTGATATTTAAGTATTTACGTACATTTCACCTCGTCGATAAATCAATAAGGCATTTTTCTCTAATTTTTTGTTCCATTTTATTGAATTGTGTGTTCCAATGATGTGTTAAACACATTATGAAAAAGACTCGTTAGAAAGTAATTTGATTCATTTTGTGTTGCGTAATAAACAAAGTGAAGGCAATACTCTGTGCGTCCAACACCAAAGCTGTCTAGCTCAGCATTTGCTTGGGATAATATACACACATGTCTCGTATACGCCATGAAACCAATATGCTTGGGTGGGCACACATTGGTCATGAAATTGCTTGTAAGGGATGAGGTAAGGGGTTGTGATCGCGTCCCTATGTTGCTAGGGCAACGCAGCAGATGCAGCTCGTAATATAGCCCCCGATCACTCACACTAATAAGACTTCGTTGATAGAAACGCAGTCAAGACGAGGAGAAAATAATAAACAAATGAAGCTCTCACAAATAAGATATTTGTACCATGTACAAGATTGGAGGGGAGAGGGGTTGGAAGTACAGAGATATTTGACACTAGCAGGTGAAAAGTGAGTAAAATACAATACATAAATCATTGATCAGAATGGATCATTACTCGTATGGTACATATAAAGATGGATTGAACTATAAAATAAAATAAATGAAGAATATACTGTGTATAAGTCAGTAGGCACCAACTAACACAACGTCAGATTCATTCCTTTGGATTTTACTGTTCCTGTATAATTCAATTCGCGGAATCCCAAAATTAAATAGATAAGCAGAAGACAACACTATGATAAAGTTTTCCCCTCAAATTACTTTCTCCGCGAAGTAAAATTCTACGCCAAATTTCATCGGAATTGACCAGGAAAGTGACAGAAACGTTTTAGTTTTGTAGTCGGCATCAGTAACCTAAGATTACGATGGGGAAAACCTACGTCAGTCAGAATTCGATCTGGATCCTATCCGGATCCGCAGTAGACAGCTTTGGTTACTCTTATTCTCTTAACGCTTATTCTTGGGTAAAACCAGTTGATCGTGAGGAGAATGAATTAAAATCATTATGATTTTTCATTCGACGTAATAAATATATAAAATTCATCCATAAAATAGTATGAATCTTTTTCCTTTCTTTTATAGTGTAGATCTGACGTTTTGAACCGAACATCCTTAATGCTTATAATGAAATCTCTCCGAAAGCATGCTCCATATCTACGGTCCGGTCAGACCTGGCAACCGAGCCCTGACGTCCTTTCAATCCCTTAGGTCACTTCTTCCCTGACCTGCCTCCGTGCTTCATTGCTATCGAACTGACGTTCCGGAGCCTCTACCTTTCGCCAATGCCTCCTCTCTCGTCCCAATCCCCAATGGCAGCCACTAACTCCGTCAGCCAAAGGGTGGCGAGGATGCCTCATCGATTGCTGGGACCCAGAGGTGTATATTTAGAGCCAGCCGTTCTCGCAGCCCCCACGCCCTCGGCATCAAGGGCTGAGCAGCGACGGACCATATGACCCGTGCTGCAAGCGCGGCGCGGCTGGGCTGCTCGCTCCATATCGCGAACGTGTGCGGAATTGATGTCCCGAATGTTATCAGTCATTTATTCCAATGCCGTTTTGCTTCTCTCCCCGGCGCAGTTTAGGAAGGTTATGGCTCAGTGATATGCTCCGATCTGGAAGGACTATCTCAGCTATTCTCATAATTCTGATAGGGGAAACAGAACTCGGTTAGCGTACAGGTTGATACGGGCATTCTGAAAAAACTTTATTGTTCCAGCGATATAATTTTACTCTTTTCTTCACTACTTTAAAGCAACGAATAATAATAGAAGTTGAATAGTTTCTAAATCTACTGTCCAGACGTCTCATTTTAATTTTAGGTTTCATTTGCTATAATTTCATGTGTTAATAATACGGTAATTTAAATCTGTATTCTTGATAAGATTCATTATTTACTCAACATTAATTATATTTGAGAGTGGAAACAGTAATTTATATCAAAATGTTTTCTTTCTCTCTCACTCTCTTTTTCTTAATAAATATAAATCGTCAAAATCTTGTATATTTCTTCAATATTTTTATTCTACAACATGGAATAATTTTTGATGTAGAAATGGATCGTAAATACTTAGGGATACGCCTTAAATAACGAATTAGGTGCGAAAAATAAAAAAATGCATTATTGGTATGAATTATATTTTTATTTTTGTACATAACACATAGTTTTCGTGTTATTTTTAAATTTGTTTGTTAAGAAGTTTAAAACGGCATCGTTACTCACTATAACTTTCTATTTAATTAACGCCTTCAATACTTTGTTTCAAATTTTTATATCTAACATTGAATTTTTGATGTTCCAACACAATCTGGAACACTTAGAGCCACTTCAATGTTAACTTGAATGAACTTATCACGAAAAAATATCTGTGGATTAAAATTATTCTAGCACACAAAAGGGAGGAGTGGAAAGAGGGTGACATGTAAAAATAATCGATAAAGACCTATATGAGTGACGTTCGTCATTCTGTGTTGTCCGTGTAATAATAATCCCCCTTTTATATTAAAACTTTAAACAAATCCATTTTTTGACATGATTTTTATATTCAATGTTCTCACCGGTTACCATTTTGAGGATAGTGCACATCCGTGACACTTAATCAGAATTTCTTATGCCTCAAATCACTCAACGTTGCCAGGTTTTTGAACTGGTCAACTTACACACGTGTTAGATCTCAGATTCCAAAACAACATTTTCAATATAATTTAATACAATTCGGGACACTTCCCATCACAGAAGGTAAATTAATGGATAGAAGTGATACAGATTCGTAATACATGTCCGGAACAATTTAAGATTCATGAATCATTAATATTCTACAAGCACATGCAAATAAAGTTTTTAAAAAATAATTTTATTTCCTTTTGAAATCCTTTGGAAAAATAGTAGATTTATAACATAGAATGCCACGAATAAAGTGATACAGATCGGTTTTATTGAACATAAATACAAGAACATTTATGGCAGAACTGAAATTACAAATGAATTAACCAAAATCATTTTGCTTTTATTTGCATCCTATGCTTTGTATTAGGTTTTTGTGTACGAATACATATCATATAAATCTTAACAAAACCATCCCTGTATACTAACCAGATTTTAGCGCGTGATTTGAATTCTACCACGGTACCAACATAACATGAACAAGTTCAAAAATTGCGTCAGAACAACAGGTGCTATTCTCGAGAGGTAAATGCTAGGGGACATCATAAGTAATGTCAACTGCTAATGTTCTCATAGCGGAAAACGTTTAAACTCAATTGACCTTACTATTAAGAATAATTTTCTTTTACAAAAATGCGTATATTTTCTATGATTCATCGCTTTCTCACGCGTTATTAAATATTTGAGCAAATATATCATTACTAATAATAACACTTTATAAATCAAATATAAATATGATGAAGTTAATAATACTTTATAAATAATAGAAAGGTAAGAGATTTATTACTGTACAGCGAATTATTTATTTTTTTCTGCCTATTATGACGAATATATTTACTTTTGATGCAGTTTTAGTGAGATTTATTATTTATATCAGTCTTAATACAAGAGAATCTTTTAGTAATAAATTTATTGTCAAAAAACAGTACAAACTGCGTACGACCACGTGGAGGACAATAAATTAATTTACTCTCCGGAAGCAAGCAAGGGACCATCCCATCAATTCCGATCAAGGACCCTATGGCAGAAGCGGATTCAAAAATTTCAGCAAAAGTACCTAGATAAGATAAAAAGTTGGCTGCGAGTTATAATACTAATAGAATGTCAATATGTTTGTAATTTTAAGCAAAAAAAATTACATGTACAAGTTATTATCGAACTATAGATTATTCTGAGTATAGAGTTTAAAAATCATAAGAGTTGAAAATACCCACTAAATTCACGATTTATTGTTACAATAAACTCGCCCCTAGACAAAGCCTAGAGAACCTGTATAAGAAATCCGCCTCTACCCGAAGGAAAAACGGAGAAAAACCCGGGCCAGGATGGGGCTACAGAATTTATGTACACAACCGTGCCAAAGTTTAGTACACATAAAACTAAATTAATATGAGCCGTACGGCAACACAATCATGCAAGAAAATAGTTTTTGAAATTGTTATAAGTTATTTAAAAAGTGCTACAGCAATGG
>NNCF01131370.1:231401-275567 GCA_002313205.1 Laupala kohalensis | reverse complement strand
CGCTGGTATTTTTTAAAAGAAAGATGTAGTTCCGTAATGTTCAATGTTTCAGACGTATATTTTGTTTTAATAATGATACAAAGTTATCTATACCGGTTTCATTTGCATATTCACAGACTATAATCTACCAGATATCTGAGTAATCAGAGGAAAAATTATTATGGAACTTTCTGAATACGTTCCTAGAAAAACATGTGTCATAAACAATATTTAGATAATCTGTTTAAAAAATATCAGAAAGTATTTTAATATGAATTCACCACAAATGAATAGAAAGAAGTGAAACACGCAATTCTTTTCTGTATCAAATAGGCGTAAATCCCTGAAGGCATCGTCATAATGGGAGGAACATCTGACGAAGACGCCTCCTTATTCGGACAACCGGTATACTCACTGAATTATAACACTTTATGTGCAAATTATCTCTCATCATAAACGTCTAAAGATAACATTGGTACAGTTTCATTATGTCATTCTCGTCTCCACAGTTTCGATAGCTAAGATATATTTTACATCAGGATGTTTGATTGATTCAATATTGTTGAATTCAGTTGATTATCATCCACTTGAATTAGGAGTGAAGACGTCAACAAAATTAAGACAACACATGGAAATAATTCTTTGTACGACAATGTTCAGAGCACGATAAGACCCGAGGAATAAGTAATGGGAGTGTTAGCGGTACCTGAAGCTTCCGGCCAAACCCCTGGGCACAAGAATTAACAAAGCGTGAAGGTATAGGGGCGATAATTTATACCTCATACAATCCCTCATCCACAGAAGCAACTAGTTGAAATAACTTCACGTAGACCAAAGCTAACTTGAGGCATCCTACCCACGGTCAGAGGCGACTGATGGACTTCTACATCAGACCGTAGGTTGCAGTTAGGCAGCATTAAGTTAGAATCCTACAAGTAGTCAACACAAGCGACGGAAATATAATGCGGAATTTATCATAACTACCGAAAACGCTAAGCCAAGCTCCTCATAAAACTATTACGTGGGTGTGGATGACGTAACAATTCTATTCCACTGGGCATCGCTGGCACTCAGCTGATTTCTCTCCCCGCTCTAAGACTCAACTAAAAGTCGAAACTTTCCTACCACGAGCGATACAAGTAGTCGGCTATCAAACATCGTGCGTAGCGATTTTGGGCTGTATGAGAAAATACGCGCTAAAAAAGGTCTCTGACGTCTCTGGCTTTTCACTACCAACAGGACTCTACCTCAAGTTAGCTCCGGTCTTAGTATAGATGTCTCGCGTGAAACGTCCAAGAGGAGAAAATGAGGTAGCTGATTCGCAAAAGAGATCCATTTCCGGACTTACTAAGCAAGAAACGAAGTGAGAGAGAAAAACAATCCTATTTCCAGCAGATAGACGAATCTTATTTCCGTTGACGTGATGACGCAAGTGAGGGACGATATCATTAGGGGTTCGAATCCCATATAACGTGGTTGTGGGAGTGTGGGAGATTACATCCTTCACGTATATAAAACTCAATTCAATATAATTCATCATGTTTGACCTTGAAACGACACTGCTGTTGTATATGACCTACCGTTTTCTGAACTTTTTGTTGTATTTTCATTAATAGTGAAATACATTATGTTCGACGAGATTACTGATTGTGAATAGACCACTGTGAAGATAAAACTGATTTTATGGAAAACAAATCATAGCACTAGATAATGACTTGTATCGTTGAATTTATCAGAAGGAAGGACTAGACTGATAGTTCATGTGATAGTAATTTTCTTTTGCCACGCTGCCACACTACTTGAAACAGTGGCAGTGATTTTTCCTAGTTTATTATCAAAATATTGTTTCTTCTTAAGGAAAATAAATCATTATTTCATTTCATTTCTTCTTAATGTCGAGAGTTTGAAGTTAAGGAAGACAGGCCGTAAAAACTTACTCAAAGCCACTTTGACAAAGCTGTACATCCAATTGCCGAAATCATTTGGAAATTGAAAAGAAGATTGTAGAATGTATGGTATTTCGAAACAGGAGAAACGTTTCTTCATTCTATCAACATTTTATTCGTCGATTGAAATATTTAATTTTTAAATTTCAAGAAATATGAAAGAGAAATTGTCAGAAAATTAACACATATGACGAGAAATTTCATTAGGAATATTGAAATGAATATTAAATAAATTGATAACCCTGCATGTCTCGGATCTCAACAGTATTTGACACCACCGTGCACTGTTGAAAATGATTAAACTTTACTAACAATAAAAAATAAAATTAAAAAATCCATCCCACGTAAAAGCCTAACAGCCAAAACCCCCACAAAAATGATTATATTACAAAAACAGAATATATGCTATCTTATAATATTATTATTATTATTACTATTTGTAGATCTTGCCCGGTGACAGAATATGGGAAAATACAAAAATACAAATAGAATACCTTCAAATTTTTTGGAATAATATAGGTCATTCACAGGAAGCAAAACGATATTAATAATCTACTTATGAGGTACTTAATTTGAGAAAGTTAATAGTGACATTTGAGAAAGTAATAGACTCTTTGACATGTTAAATTAGAAAGGCTCAACAGGGTTGAACCGCCAACATAGTTGGGCTAGGTCAGGGCACAGTCTGGGAATAAGCCAACAGAATGTGTGCGCTCCTGAACACTAGATTCAGGTGCAAATGCCATACTTGCCGGTCGATTTCTTTCAAACTTTTTCCCAATATAGTTATTACCTGGGTTCTTATTATCTTTCATTAAATCAAAATTTAAACAATTTAAATTTATTACTCAGATAGTTTAAGTATAAAAGAAAAATTAGACGCAAGCTGTCGCAAGAGTCAATACAACCGACAATAAACAGGAATTATAAAATTGTTATACGAGGTACTAAGGAAAAGGTCTCGAATCTCGCGCGAGAACGGATGTCAAACGGATTAATGTTCATTCTTAGTCAGTACTGAGCGGTTTGGTAGTAAGTATTAATTTGAAGTTGATGCGTGTCGTGTCAGTACATAGTTTTTCACAGCTGTCGCTACCAGTAGTTGCTATTTTGAACTTACTAATTCGATTGAAATGCGTGTTTGTATCACGTTCTTCTTACGATTCGGAAAGATGGCAGCAAAACAATGCAAACTGTTGGAGATAGCTTTCCAGGGGGATCAAACACAATATTTCGACTAGTTTAAACGTTTCAAAAATATCCGAACATCAGCCGATGACGTACTTCAACCGACATGATACCGGAATGTGTTGTTCCTGTAGGGAACACTAGCGTACCTAGGCGAGGGCAGTCCGCCCCGACCCTCCCCAAGTCACAGACTCACTAGGTTCCAAATTGCTCACCAAAATAATACAAACAAGTAAATTTAAACCTTAATATTCTCTAAAGCTTTTTATACAGTAAAAAACATACCGGAGCTTATTAAATTCAATATTTCAAGACACATGTCTGCTGCTTATGTGCAAGTAGGCATGCAAGAACTCGTGCCTTGAATATGAGGGGCATTAGAGAAGTCTTCCGCCGCAGACCATATTAGGAATAGATACGCCACTGGTTGGGAATGTAATTTTGAGTGATCGTAAGCATCAACATCTACAACATTGTCGGATACACCATAGAACATGTCAGTGAATTTTACTCGGAAAATTTCACATGAAAAAAAAGCAGCACCAAACGTAGAGCGTTCACGCACCACGGTGAACTGCTTTTATAATAAGCAAGTTATCGGTAATAATAGAAAAATACGTTGTTCCTCATCCATTTTACTCGTTCAACGTGGTGTATTGTGACGGTTTCCCCTTTGCGAATATGAAAATCATGTTGAAGAGACGATAGAGAAGATTAATCAGCAACGCTTGCGATTCAGCTTCACTTGAACAATGCAGGACTTTCGTGCATGAAACGATGGTATCGGAAACTACGATCCCAAGGAAACTACTTTGAAGACGATGACCAATAAGATTCTCGCATTCTGAAGTTTTGTATAGAGCTAGTGTATTTTGGAACGAAAAATGTATATAGTGGAATAACCTGGCTTGTTTTCGACAAAAGCATAATTATACATTAGCTGCTGTAAGATACTGGTTTCGCTATCATCTTGAAGTCACCTTTCCTTGTTCGTCTATGCGAAACAAAATTTGAATGCAACCTTGACCATCGAGACGAAACACATACAAAGGTCTCAAGAAATACGAGTGTTTCAAATAAATAAATAAATAATTAAACTGTGATCTTCTGAAGTTCTATATATCATCTTGGCATACATTGTGGATAAAACACAAGATAAACATATTTAAGAAGTTGTACCAATGCTGCCTATTTTACCTTGCTATATATTCTAATTTTGAGTTGAAAACATAGAAATTAGATTAATACTACTCGGTAAATCAGCATCTTGACATTCTTTTACTATACAAGATAGACTTGACTCCAAGAATTTTTTTAAAGAACAAGTATTTTCATGTAAGATATGATTTTCGCTAGGTACAATCCAATCCAACGGATAAGAAACATGTATTATGTTTGTCAAAACTAAAAAACTGAAACCGATTAACGTGATAAATTAAAGTTATTCGTTGATCGTCGACTGTGTTTACAAGGGTTCTCCACAGTCGACTTTGCATGGAATAGCGTTTGAACAGCCATGCAAATACGTGGTCGTAAAATAAACCTATTTTCTCCTAACGTCTAGACACTCGCGCGTCAGCAGTAAAATTTGGGTCGACAGTCAGAGAGATGCGTTGGGATGCACATGTGACCTTTTCTCGGGTCTCAGAGAAGAGTTTTTCTTATTTTGCCCACTTCGAAAGAGCGTTATTTCGACTTTTAACATCAATTGCTTTCAAAGTAAACGTTAAGATTTATTGGAGCTTAGAAAAGTCAGCTGCGCTAATAAGAATATATTCAACCCGAGGGGTGGAATAAAAAGGTGGAGACATTATATAGATACTTCAAATATCTACGTCCATTCGCATGAACTCTGCTCGTACTTATTTGACATACGGATCCATAAATAACTTCGTAGTTCAGGTGGTTCAATAATTAAATTTGACTATTTCCCGAAATTAAACACCACGTAGTAAAGACAATATCATAACATAAAAAAAGGACGCTCAATATTTTCTCGAAAAATTCGACACATTTGACACGAGGAATTTAGAAATAGAGTATTCTTCATGTTTTATTTTTATATGAACAGTTGTAATATTTAAAAAAAATGTCTAAATAACGCTATCCATTTGATTGACGTGGAAACTTATGGAAATAGAGATAAGAACTAATAATTTTTGAATCCAGTAATTTTTAAATATTACATTAAAAATTATTTTGTTGGCTATCTTGATGAACATCAGGAACCTGCATAAACGTTCTATTGTCATAGAAATGTATTATATTGTTCACCACGCCAAATACAGAGCCTTTCTGCCCAAAATTACGAAGGGAAACATTTTTGAAATAAGGTTAGACGCTAAAACGCTATCAACGACGCTAATTCAGCATATTTACTTGGATCCAACACTTAAATGATTAATAATAATAATAAATTTATGCAAATTTTTAATTGATATTGAAAAGTTAACTCAAGTCGTGCACGAAGCATGGTAAAGCACAGAACTTGAGTATCAATCAACAGGAAACATAATCTGAGTGCACACACTCGGTCATTTATCAACGACACAAGTGACGTTCGCTTCATCCAAAGAAGTGACCTAAAAAGCGTGCTTTGGATGAACATTACTCATGCGCGAAACTCAACCTGCAATGCAAAAACGACCTCAAGGCAGCCTCTGAGGGTTAACAGAAGCCAATGCCCTGGTACAACGCTGCTTTCGAGGAACATCTCACTCATTACGCGCTCGCTTGTCCTCAGTGTTGCCAAATAAACGAACAGAAATACATCTGACATTTGCACAAACAAAAAGAATCGCGAGACGCAAATACGTCTCCGATGTTTTGATGCGATAGCAAAACACACAAAGCGAGGAACGTACGAATGTCGGATATCCCCCAACAATACGAACAAATGGATGACACTCGGAGACCAAAATACACGACTGTGAAACGAAATACTTGTCAGCAGTCATATGAATCCCTTATTACATGGCTCATTACGCCCTTAATTCGGAATGTATCGGAAAGAACATTAAGAAATTGAATGTAATGATAGCAAAACAACCCTTTTAGCACTTTTGTTTGTCTATTATATATTACTCTAAAATAATAAATATATCACCAAAATATATTACCATTCCGAAAATACAAGTATATTTCCGAAATTTAACGCGAAGTAGAGTGAAAATTTTATTAACTGGCACTTCTCAAAAGCGGTTACTTCTATTGTGGACAATTCTTCACTTCCAGTCACAGTACGACGTCGAGTCCAGAGACGTTTCACTGTTTCATTCATGTTGTCGCACAATATTTCGATTGCTTTTTCCGCAAGAAATTTTTGTTTCACATTAATTCATTCGAATTAGTTGCGATAATAAACTCACTGATAGGACAATTCTGGGTATCAATGGATTCATCAGTCGATTCGGAAGCAAATCTAAGTATTTCCTTAATCCATTAAAAAAAAAAAGTTAAATAAAGGGGAATTGGCAAAGCAAAAAATCGTCATTTCACGAGGAAAACGTGTATTTACATTTGAAAAGCTGGTATTATAATAGGGAATAATCTCACCTCGACTTTACGTATAACCAGACAGTAACAAGTAATTCTTATATTGTTTCTGGGACCAAATATGAAAATTATACCAAAAACATTTCGTTCCCAAAAATTCTTAGGTGATGATTTTTTGTAGAGGAGCGCATATAACTATTATCTTTGATAGATTAGTTGACAAAAAAAAAGGCCTACAAAAAGTTAACGTTTTGTCATCTACCACATTTCTACCCAAACATGATGCAAAATTGTTATTTTTAGGAATTAAGAGAGGATTCACCAGAATCTGGGGAAGAAACTGATTTTGACGATGACAAAACTTCCTGTCATCTTATTTGTCATGGCGTGAGTTGGCAAGTCCGTGTGTACCTCCTCTTTGCACATGCGCTCTGTATTTTCTTGCTGTTCTGACAGAGAGAAAGACGCCGATGCCCTGCAATGCAATTCCAAAGCGCACTTGCACTGCAATGCAATTCCAAAGCGCATAAACAACTAAAGGAGCATTGCGTCTTCGCCTTCTTATGCGTACATAGAAACTACGCCTCTAATTCCCGTCTTAACAGAATAACCCTTAATTCAGGACTTGGATGTGATCTCAGAAACAGAGCAAACAGGGGAAAGTTATGTCTTGGCTCCTTCTACTATACTGATGCGTATAACAGCAGAACGTCTGTTGTTGGAATTAACTTTGGTGCTTCTTTTTAATTACGGTAATTATGTCATAAAATATATAGGAGTTGAATAATAAAAAGGTTATCGGCACAGCGCGCGTGTCGAATTAGAAACAGCAGAAAGAAATAATGGCAGTGAATTATTTAGCCAGTGTGCCTAAACTCATAAGACACGAAAATAATGATGAATGGTTGTTTGCCGTTCAAAATGCTTTCAATCTGGTTAACCGCGTGCACCGAAGGCAAAGAAAGATATAAAGATGTGATTGGAAAGGAACGAGTTACATTAATTTTAACAGTGCATCCATCAATTTTTACGCAAAGAAAGGACTTAAACAAGGTTCAGAAAATTTGGAAGACATTAAGGAAGCTATATGATGACGATGGTTTCTCAAGAATGATAGGGTTGTTACGTGACCTCATATCTTTAAGAATGGAAAATTGTTTACTTCCCATGCCCTACATTAACTCCCCATTCCAGTTCTGAATATCTGGAATGATGAAATTAGGAGAGAATGATATACAAACATTTCAACCAAGTATTTACCACTATTATTTTCTTATTAAGAAATTTAATAGACAAAATACTATACACTACGTTTCAGCCAGGGTTTTTACCGGCATTACCCACAATTTTTTTAAATTTACTATTGTTATACCTTTTGCATTACCTGCTTAAGATAATAAATAAAACTATGAATGCATTACATTTATCCGTGCCCGCTATCTATTATGCATCAACTAATATGGCAGTTTCACAAATTACTTTAACTTTTCATTCACGAGGATTTATTAGTCACTAAATACAATCATTAAGATTGACACTTTCGAGCTGATGATAAAAGCAAGATAGATTTAAGTGAGAGAAATTAAACCAACATCTCTCTTTCCCAATTCCCTTACCCAAGTCCAACAGTCAGGTGGAAGAGCAGGCCTTATGACCTGAACTTCGCCAAAAACATAAAATAAATAAATAAATAAATATATAAATAAATAAATGTCTCGATAAACATGATCTGGACATTTGTATTCAGAGGTCACTTTGTTATGATACTCTTACTCGTTTCTAAAGCACTAAATGTCATGAAATATTGAAGTTTTTATATTATCTCTGAAACCTTCATTTCAGCACTTCGTGTATGAAGTACCCAAAAACCTCCTTTCAGAAAACCCCCAACAAAAATGTTTTTACGAAGTACTAAAAAATGTATTTAGTATAGTAATATGTAACGCTGCTAACACGTGCATATGGAGTTGAGTGACACACTGCCGGGCTGCGTGCGGCGCGCTTTCAGACCTTGAAAACGACGTATTAAAAATTCAAATTCAGAGACTCAGTATTTCAAAAACAATAATTTCTTCCCACACGGAACAAAATATGAGCGCAAGGAAGAAAACCGAAGAGCAATATTTGAGAGTAACACGTTGCGAAGGACGGTCGATGTGACATCTCGGATTGGCAGGGGCGTAGGCCTTGCGTCACCCCTTCGGACGCGAGCTGAACGAGGGACGGACAGGAGGCTGTGCCGACGCCCTCACGTCGTTACTAGCTAATGGCATTGGCGATAATCTAATCACGCCGACGCGACGCGACGCGCTGACCGCTCCACCGAACCCTGTCTCTCTCTCTACCCCCGCCTTCACTTTCACGTGAAAGGACTCAATGGAGAGGCCAGCCATGTTGTCTGAGTCTTAGTCGACGTTCCATATTTTATTATATCACTAGTCGAGTTCCCGCGACTCAACGGATGACAGGTTTCGGAGTTTGTGCCGAAATAACCGTTCGTGAATCCCCACACAGATGTTTTAAAAATATTTCTTCAAAGCAATTGCGAATCAAGAAGACAATGAATTTGAACATAGAAAGAAGATGGCCAATAATGACTATTAGCAATAAGTTCGCCAAGAATCTATACAATGCTAACTTAGGGCTATCTTCATTATTAAATAAATATTATCTAACCAAGATTCGTGGACAAAGTTATTAAAATACTTCAATGATTCCTTCAAAAGTATGTATTGCTCCTGAGTTCCAGGCCTCTGAAAGTTTTACATATATCCGTGTCAAAAATGTCAATTTCTCTTTCGTTTAGTAGTAAGAAGTATGGTGTCGCATGCCCTAAAAAGTAATGTAAATAAAAATCTATCGCCCAAATTACCCAAATACAATAATTCATAATACCAGTAACTTTAAAAAAAATTAGAGNTATATATATATATATATATATATATATATATATATATATGGTTTCTACCTTTTTTAAGTATTAACAGTGTGTAATGCACTAATGTATTTTCTTCTGCATATTGTTTATTCAATGGCTAGACGAGTATCTTCCTATGAAACGTTATTCAAGATTTACCACAACAGCTGAACTATTCTAATAAGAAACGTGTGAATGCAAGTGCTGGGTCATGCCATAACTTTCTCACGTAACATGACTCTACTTTATCGTGACTTATCTACGATCATCCATTGTGACTTATCCACGACGTGAGGCGACGTATTGGCAGCTTTATATGTACGTGCGCAGATATGCGTCAGACTCGAGATCAGGTACGTTATCAGATGAGATTCGCTTATAACACGTCGCCAGAGATTAATCGTAAGCCCATCTGCAGTCACTCCAGACACGCCCGTGAAGGTCGTTGCTCGACCTCCGATTTGCTGTCATCGTCACAACTCATCTGCATACATCCTTATAGGGTTTTCGATGAGTCTGGTCGTACATTCACGTTAAGTATGAATGAGCTCTTACTTAGGGGCGAGATGGGATCGGCAGTTCCGTATGTAACTTACGGTCTACTGTAAGTTGTGAGCTTGTAATTTACATTGTGTAATGAGAGAGATGCCAATGCAATAAAATTTAGTTTCACTTTGATGAAGTATCGTGGTGATAAATGAATGTTTGGAACGTAAGTATAGCAAATGATGTAATACGAGAACAAAACAAGCGCGTTGACAGACTCGTAAAACAATGGAGTATGATAAAAAATGATTCATGTTAATAAAGTAAACAACGAAAATTTTATGGTTGAAGAACTTTGGTAATACGCGACAATATTTCACTTTTTTTCACAAATAATCTGATTTAGAGAAAGATATGTATTTAAAGAAAGCTTATAAAATGCTTGAAAATAAACGTGCGCACTAAATGAGACGGCATGTGTACTTTGTTGTTAAAATATTTCATTTCAATACGAGACAGCAAGTCCACGTAAACATGTTTGTTCACTCACAATTAAAACCTAGATTCGGAGAAACGCTGTCTCTCCTCCCTTCATCGTATATTCCCAGTGTAACCGATTAGTCCATCAGTCCAGAGCCTTCCCTCCTCTCCTCGAGCGAGAAGTCGGCTCGGCAGGCGGCAGCGCGAGAGACCTAATCGAGTAAGCGCCGGTGACGGGGGTGCTGTCTGTAGGCCGGACAGCGAACCTCGCACGTCTCGAAAGGGTTGGGAATATCGCGCAAATAAACGTCGAACGACTCATGGTTTTTTTTTTCTTCATTTTAATTATTTTTTCCTAGTATCTTGGCCGGCGGGCCAGTACCTGGGGTTCGTCAACTATATTTGAACGTTCGCAATCTAGTTTTTAAAGGTCTCCCGTATCATCACCTGATGCGCATATTCCTGGAAAACGGAGTATGCTTCCTGTATACTTATGTACTTATACCAGTCAGTCCCATAAATTCCCTTCTTCTTGAGTGTTCTGTACCTTTCTTTTCGTTCTTCATCCGTCAATGCACATTCATGTAACACGTGATTTATGTCATCTACCCCTCGTCTGCATATGCACTGGTTGTCCTCCCTTAAATTTCTTTTTACTCAATAACTGTTGAAACAGCCATGTCCCATATGCCAAATGTGATGGCTTGAACCATTTAAGTATCACTCACATATTTCAAAAAATGAATTCAAAATACGCAGTTAGTCCATTTCTACACAATACTGTATTATGATACTAAAATTTTGATAAAAAAAGCTATGTTTGTGTACACGCCAATGCAACAGTTAATCCAGGAAGGTAAAATTCTTCGATAACTATTTTTTTCCAAAAGTAGAGCTAGTTATGTGCGTAATTATTACCTTATTAAGTTATGAAATTTAACGAAATTTAGTGGACGAAGATCTATAATTAATTACACGTTCCAGCCAGGATTTAGACCGTCAGGTGTTGCACATTGTACAACTTCATGCATGACATTGCACAATACAAAATTATTTATGTAAACATTTGATAATGGTAAAAAACAACAACTGGGTGAAACGTTGTGTAGTAAAATTTAAAAAATCGTCGAATGAAGGTCGTTAGATTTTATAGCTACCTTTTTAAGTCGTTCGCATGCTTCAATTTAATTAAAACAATACAAAATATTGGTATTACTTGCACAGTAAATGCAATACTCGACAATTCCGACTGTTCCTTGTCACAATGCAATTAATATAAAGGCTCAGCCTCATAAGATATGCAACCCGTCAAACAAGGAAGAAGGAAAGTTATCCGAACTACATTTGCGTGTTACTCTCCGATTTCGTTCCGGTTCATTTCATTTGTCCCATGGTTTCTCGGAACAAATTTGTTGTAGGACTACGAATAAGAAAACAAGATAACGCGATATGCGGTTAATGACTATTACCTCACATCATAACAGCCTCGCTATTAATTTTTACTCAACGGAGGTGAGTTCACTGGTGTTTATATACGAGTCTTTTATCAACGAATTGAAAAGTTAATGTGATGTTAATGAGATGAAACATCAATAAATCTTACTTAATTCTTTATTTTTTAAATAAAAAATATTCAGTATCACAAGGTTGAATCACGTTAATTATTAGTAGTGATTATGTCATTTGCAACAAAATCACAACTGATAAAATGTTCAACATCGAAACGATGACGTGCTTTTTTTGTATTCCAATTTTGGGAAACCTCGATGTATAATCAAGGTAGAACTTTTGAAATCTAACTCTTTACGGACATCCATCTCCGAAACACCGGGGGGCGAAAGAGGAATAAGTCCCATTTTGGCCACCCTTAATCCAGAGTGCTCGTATTTGCCGCGTCCTCTCTCTCGTCCAAAACAGGAAGTCGGGAAATAAATTTACGCCAAAAAAAGAGCGGCATGAAATTCTACGTATCTCTAACGGACATTTCCCAAATTTAGAGCGAAATGCAATTAGTTCTAATGTGTTTTCGCCGCCCCTCATTTTCAATTTTTCTGCGAATGGAAAAGAGTCAGAGAAGAACGCGTTTCGAGGTAACGGAGTACAAACCTGTTCGAGGATGACGCACGTTTAAGCATTAACGAATAAAAATCGAACGAAAAATTAACTACATTAATTTATCCTTATTTTTTTAATTTTACAACAATTAAAAACTGGAAAATAATCGAAGCAATCATATATACGACAACATACAATATACATATACGAAAAATAACTTCGACAAACATTTCCTTTGCCACTATTTCCCAACAGAAACAAACCAACACACACACTTAAGATTTATGCCTGGTTGTTGAGCAGGTTCGATGCATGCAAAGAACACGAACCTCCCATAACGCGTCAATAAATGTGCGCATTCTTTGACAGTGTACAGTTGAAAATGAGATGACGGAACCCAGTGTTTATTCCCCATAAGAAAACAATTTTGTATGCAAATGAACAAAATTCTAATTTTTCCCTCTTTTAGTTTAGTAAATTGAACGCACAGTATAATACACTCTCATCAGCATATTGCAGTTACACCGGGTGGCAGAAACGAATCATGAAACTCAGATTAAAGAACACATTGTTTCATTGCTTGTTTGTGGCCATAATTTCCCTCAACAGTGTTTTTATGGTAATCTAACACGTTTTTAAAGAAATACGCGGGACTGTGATTTTCCCGATAGTGATTCTTAAAGAAGGTTATTTTCACAATTATCTAAGGAGTATATATGCTCTTGAATCACGATCAAGATTTATTAAAATTTATTGAGGGGTCTCAGTAAAACGATAATTCTAATGCCCAATACTTCCATTTTCTAAAATAAACGTAAATTTTTTATATCATAACGATATCATTCACATAAATCTTCTTCAGTACAAAATGCCCAGTAAATCATAAATACAGAGGCTGCGGCGTGGTAAGATTGTGTGCGTTTCTGGTTTTCTGATACTGCAGCCTGATTCACTGTATTAAAATTAGATTATAGACCAGAAATTCCACAGTCGTACGGGTCAAAACAGAAATGAAAGATTAACGTTATTTATGAAGCTTAGTGTGAGAACTTTGTTTTGGAAAACCAGGGGCCTTACAGTATGCTCACTCCGGATCCTCCTTTATTTACTCCCTTAATTATTATCTCAATTCAGGTAACAGGATATTGTAAGGCGCGACGAAACGCGAAGATTCTATCGGATTTTAGTCAGAAATGTTCTTTGTAGTATTTGTGAATGGGAAATGTAGCGTGCTGTTGAAGCATATCTACATGGAGCGATAGGAGTTGGGTGGTAGGTCATTGTTAGTAGGTGAGCTGGTTAGCTCGGTTTACCTACAACTTGACCCATGTGGAGGGTTTAGTAGAAGTGGTTAGCAATAGTTAGTTATTGATACTAGTAGGAGCTGGATAGAGGAAGGAAGGTTTGCTTTTCACTAGTCACAGCTACATGAACTGAACATTCATGTGAAGTGCTACAAATTTTTCTGGCTCCACCGGGAATTGAACCCGGGATGATTTGAAGAACAAGAACGCTACCACAAGAAGGGCTTGGTCAGAAATGAAGTTTCAAATAAAGCTAAAAGAAGGGATGGAAAAGAGTCCGTGAAAATAACATTATACTTGAGATTAGAGGGAAATTTTACTTTCACTAAATTAGCGATTGCCCACCGCTGGTTTCGTTTACTAGAATTATGAGTTCCCAGAAAAAAATAGTAGTTCTCAATTTTTGTAGTTGGTATTAATTTCGGGTTTTATTAATTATAGAACAAAGACAGGGATTCATCGGTGTGCATTGCGCCTAAGAAGATAAGGAAAAAGATGTGTCATTAAAAACATACAATTCATTCACAAGAAGATAAATGCCGATTTTACGATAAAATTCAACTCACATGTTGGATAGGATAAGAAAAACTAGCCGCTGGGAGGTCGATCGTTGAATATTCTGAGGTATAGGTCCCTTTAGAATAGGTATAGGTCTCTTTGCCTAGGAGAGGAGGTATATTGTAAAAATTAAGCTCGAATTTAGTTATCTTAATAGTTCCGATTTAAAAACTATAAATTTCGAATTATCTGTAGTCCGAGGATATTACGTATTGTAAACTATTCTTTTTTGGAGACAAATTTGTCTATTCTGTTATATATCTTTAGTAAGTAAGAATTGCAATGTCTTACAATAATAATCCTCCAAAGTAAAGGCGATCAGAATTCAAAATATAATCATTGAACTCTTAACAGGGTCTTAAAAGGGGAACGGAATAATTTATGTAAGATTTGGTAACGTTTCTTCGGAACGGATTTCATGACTTGACTCTGAACAGTAGTACAGTGCTTCGTATAGAACTAGAAATATAACTGATTATTAGAGGCAAATTTTAAGAGTATTTTTTAAACAAAGGTATATAATAAATACACTAAAATAACAATGAAAAACTTATATCTCCAAAATCAGATCTCCAAATCTAGGAATACTTGAACATTTTGATAGAAAAAAAAATACACGAAATATATTCACCCCTGTCTGAAAGGCCTCAATTTCAAATCTTATCATTTAATTTTTCAATAGATCGCTCATGCTCGACCATATTGCGGCCGCGTACACGATAAACTGTAAAGATCGGCGTAAAATTATTGTAAATAACTCTTAAGTTGCTTTCACAACCAAGTATTCGAATACAACGATCCTACGCTTCACTGAAATTGCTCTCGTTTCATCACGTAACTATTTCACAGCCGCCATTTTGTTGACTGCGACGTTCTCGCACGAAGAGTTTTTATCAGCTCGTCATTTTGCGAGTCCTGTGATCAAACTGTCAGTGATTACCGATCGAAAGAGTGAAATTTCCTAATAAATCGCCGCAAACGCAATTAGGAGGATGGATGGGAGGGTGGCTTGGGAGGTTCCAGGTTCGATTTTCATCCCCCGAGTAATGCTGTGAGAGAGTAATGAAAGACCGAGGCGGTTGCGTGACTTTGTACCGTTAGACTGCTCGACAATATTTTCCTCGGTTCTCCCTTTCCTGGGAATCGCGGTTTAAAGAAATTCATGACTATGAAACATTTAAAGTATGTTTTTGCCTGTTTTCGGAACAACGTAACGCTAAGAAGAAAACTTAAATTGTAATAGTCAACAGCACTAACATAAATTTCAAGACGTAATCTGTTAAAAAGAAGAAGAAAAAAGAAAAAAACACTCCCATAACTACAATACGCTCCTATTATAACCAAATGTTGAAAAAATACAGAACATCTTGAAATTTTTAAGTGTCATACACACTAGAATAATACAAGTTATGCAATGGAGATCCCGAAATGAAAGAAAGTCCTTTGTCCTAAATGGAATGTAATACGCTATTGTATTTTTTAATAATATTTCAGTCCCGCACAAGCAAACGGTAGATCCACATCGTAATTAATTCAATTGTATACGACTTTTTGATCAGTCATTTCTCTCAGAAATTAAGTTCAGAAAGTTTTTAGGATTAAGTAATTATTTTATATATTTAAATGTTGAACTTCATATTCGGTAATTATTTTTCCTCAGAATCTATTAATTAAAAAACAATTATCACTGTACATAATCAAGACGAATGACTACATAAGTGCGAAATTTGTAGCATTTAACAAATCATGAAGATGGTGAAATAAAATTTCCAAAACGTTGGCGTGTTAAACGGAGAAAATATAAAGATCCAAACAACAAGACTTTATTCACAGTGATATTTATTGGAAGAATTTCCTCTCGACACGTGCACATACAATTAAATCACAACGATTCCAAAATTTATATTCCATGGAATTCAATAAAATGCTCAGGTCAAATTATTTCACTCGCTTCATCTCTCCTTATTGCCTCGTCACTGCGTACTTCCGCTGACGAACGACCAGCTGCAAGCCTTTAAGGGTCTCGTAAGCTCCCTGTGGCGAGTGGTCCTTCGCCGGGGGGTAGAGAGCCCGAACGGAGAAAAGCCTATAGCTCCGACCGCCCTCCTGCACGAGCGCGGCGGTCAAGTCTGCTCAAGCCTCTTTCCTGTGCACCCACCAAGTCTTGCTTGCTACGCATCGCAGATGGAGAGTACACGACTTGCTTCACAAAGATGCTCCGGACTAGAATTAAAGGACATTAATGGCTCCTTGGCCGTATTGAATTCATGATAAAAAGTTATACCTAGCCAGGTAGATAGACTAAGATGTCTCCATCACTAATAAAATCAATTATTTTATAATTTTAGATAGGACACAAGAATTTTAGGGTTCAAGAATAAGTTGAGCTTCGTGCTTTTTCCTTCACACAACGCAATTAATTTTGTATTCTAGGACCCCAAGGATAATTTGTCCAACTTAAGTCTTCTCGACTTTGCTGAAGTTATGTAATTTTTTATAACCTTATCTGGATTATGGATCAAATTACTAGAAGAAACCGTCGCACATACTTTCTCATATACGTTTCTCCGTCTGCAGCATTCTAGAGTGAAAGGTTCATTTCTGGAGTGGTTCTTTATATTTTGGTCGTCTTCCAGTGCTCTACTCTATGCTCAAAGTCGCTAGATGAACTTATTACTGTCTTTTATTTGAAATTTGAAAGTAAAATAAATATTCAGAATATTATTTCAAAACATACAGAGACATATCAGTCTTATAAATATCGTAAAAGTGTTATGTAAGTGTAATTTTATAGTAGACAGAAATTGATGAATTTTCGAATCAATGCGTTTGCTGTCCTCCTATGCTTTTTATCGTATCTTTCATTTGAGTTCACGAAAAGTGTTTTATACGTCTACTTAGTCAATTTACACAGCTAAATATTATTCAAGCTTCTTGAAACCGTAAACTAATATGTAAGTGTGGCAGCCAGAAATTATTTTACTGCGTCTATACCAAACTTTCAAGCGAAATACCACTAATGCGGATGTCATACATACTAATTGTACTTTACGTACAGAAAATTTAAGTAAAATCGTTGAAGCAGTTTTTGAGAAACATTCAAGAGAATACTTTGACCTTCATGTGAAGTACCCTTTGCACTAGGAGGAGGAGATGTCAGCATCTCGCCCCGAGCTGCTTGACCCCAGGATATATCCTGGTGCTCATTTTACATCAGGCTGAGTAGGCCTGTGAGCCAGTCTGGATGTTGAGGTGATCCAGTTAGCAACTCAGTACTCTACCCACTGAGGAACGCTGACTCATCTACCGTAAATACGAAATGTAAATTAAATTGATTCACACATTTACTCAGAATCGCTACGGACAGACGGACGTTACTCCAAAAACAACTTTTTCAAAATCAGGGATCGCCGTTGTGGACATTTCCGTCGAAATTTCGCTTTCGAATTTTTTCACGATTGCAATACTTTCTATATACTACGTATATGAGGAAGTAAAAAATATATAGAGGTTCAATGTAGTACTTTCAAATGACATATCATTTACATAAGACGAATCTACCCAACGAATTTGTAGATTTCTTTTGCCTCTGACAGTCTTTTCTGTATTAAACGAAAGGACGTGCGCAAAACGATTTGCGTACAAAGGTATTATCTGATGCACGAAATACGAGCACAATATTCTCATTGAAAATTTTTAGGTCTAACTATAGCCTTATCATTAAAATTGAAAAATTAATTGTGAACTCAGTTGCTTTCAGTTATCGGAAAAGCGTTATTCGATCCACGACAAATCAATTGAAGTCAGGAAACCATTTCGAACTCGCAAACACATTTCATCTCCGAAATGAATACCTCTAAAAATAAATCCGGTAATGAATCGTCATGTATTGAAGATTGAGGGCGCGCAACCATGGAAACACGGAGGAGATTGAGAGTCCGACTTCGATGAGTGGGAGGCAGGTCACGGAGAGCGACGTTTGATTCGCTCTTCTTGTATTGATCACGGCGCTGATGAGTAAAAAGAGAAATAATTATATAGAACTAAAGACAAATGTTTGTTTGTCAAGTATACAAAACCTGTTCCTTTTTAAAACTTTTCTATTTTTAATTTATTTTCATCAGACATTTTTCCAAACAGAATCAATACCTGAGTTCAGCTATATCGTTCTTTTATTTCTAATTTATACTTTCTCATCCTGTTACTCTTGTTTGATTTTCTGTTTTTACGCTCTGCCTTACGTCATATTAAAAACAGAAGTTAATTGTCTCAGTATTGTATTTCTTAATTATACATCTCAATACTGATTCCATCAAATCACGGACTCTTCCTCGCTTTCAATGGTTTTATCAACCCCTTCAAGTCTTCCTTCGTTTATTATTTCAATCCTACTTATCCATAAAAACGTCCTTCAGAATCTAACATCTCCTCAGCTGGCAGAATCCCGTCAAATAGTTTCTGCTCTATCTCCCTCCAACCTGGACTCTATGAAGGATGATTATCATACTCTGCGAAAATGTATGAAATGTCCTAGAAGAGACAGTAAACTATTCTCTATTTCTATGTCACTCGCGAAATAAACTGTTAAGTCTTTTTCGTGAAGGTTATATGGCAATGCCCGGTTTCCAATACTGTGGCAACTTTCCCCTCACACCACATTTTTTGAAAAACGCTTTTTAGATTGTTTGGAAATAAGAGATACGTTGTATTATTTCACGAAACGTTTGTAATGCGTCACTTGTATGTTAACATGAACATTTAAAACAATAGATTTTGCGATTCTCGGCGAAATTAATGTCATCTTGTTCAGAATTTCGATCAATCCAAGACAGACCCATGAGATTTTATGAGAGACAAAAGAGCAAACGATACTAAGAATTATTTGACAAGTTTATAACATGAAAATCTCAGGATTGTAATTGTACAGGAAGGACATTAAATTGCTGAATCGAGTATGAACTAAACGTAATATAACAATTTTTTAAAAACCTCAAATCAACTATTTTGATGTGGAATCGATGTAGTGTAAGAATGATTTTTCAGACTATCAGAATGTTGTGAGAAAAAAAAGGGACTCCGCCATAATGGGAAAGTTTTTAGTACTTGAAGTATAGAGGATATGGCGGCGTTAATTTTATTTAACATTTCACGAGCACTTTTATGTCAGCATAATTTTATTTCACGAGCGTTTTTATTCCACAATATGTCCCTCGTGCGGAAGTAATACAGAGAGCGATAAATGCCAGTTATATTCCATAAAATATAAAATCAAAGCGGAAAAGCGGATTATTCACGATTATCAAATTCATAAACGTAATCTTCGGATAGTATGCTCCGACTCAATAATCTACGTCCGTTCCAGCTCTTGCCAGTGAGTGCCACGAGCGTAAATGTATGACGGGGAGAACTAGGGCCACCATCGTCATGAGTGTATTTGTATGAAAATGCTCTCTCCACATCACTTTTTTTCTTACGGTAAAATGGCCATTCTAATATATGATATGACGAGGGTCTCGGTAGATATTGCCAGATTTAGAGGTTAGTTCGCATGGCTGATACATAGAGTATAAGTAATTCTTTTCGAGAGGAAAAAACGTCCGGAATCATTACGAACCTGCGCGACAGAAATGTTGTAATCATCACTGAAATTTCTAAATTGAGTGTCGAATACGAGGAGTGTTCTTTCGTCGAGTTTTTCAGCATTTTTTTCTCCTTTTGTGGAAATATAGAAAAGTCCTCTCGTCGCCACGTCGCTCTTACATTGGTTTAAATTCAGTCACGAAGATCTGCTTTAACGAGCTACGTAAATAGAAGCTGCAATATATGACGTTTTAAGTAAAGACGAAATATAAAACAGTTAAAATATAAAAACATTCGGCAATAATGATGAATCATATAAGTTAACACGCGAATGTCCCCCAGAGTTTTCGTTACTTTTCTGCGTAGCCGGATGGAGCAAACCACATAATGAATTATCGTACTTTAGAACATTAAAAGATGTAATGACTATTTCCTATTATTTCATCTTTTAACTTTTTATTTTCCAAAACAACAGCATTTAAAAATTACTTCAAGAAAAGAAACTACTTGACTCATTTATTAAAAAAAAAATGATGTTGCTTGAGTCTTGACAATGGACAGCTCTGACCATGACGATACGTGAGTTACGTAATGCTGTATTAGGTATCATAACATACTAATCATAACTGTTATATGTCCTGTGCACATAGTTAATGCCAAATATGAAACTGAGTGAAACTTACCTTCAACTAGCGGATGGGGTTAGTATCCGCTATATTATCCAGGTCAAAAAAAAAATAGTCTTTCTAAATAAAAGTAAACGCTTATATCGTAGTACATAGTGTTAGTTATATTTGATTTTCTGTGTTGATTTGATCNAAAAAAAAAATAGTCTTTCTAAATAAAAGTAAACGCTAATATCGTAGTACATAGTGTTAGTTATATTTGATTTTCTGTGTGATTTGATCGCTAGTATTCCTTAAAATAAGAAATAAACGTACAAATGAATAACGTTGCTACAAATTGAGAGAGTATGGCGTACGTCACAGGAACATCTTTATAATAATGAGATGGAACGATGAAACAAATTAATACACGAGTTCGTACACAAAAGGTTACACAGGTAAATCGTTATGTATTTTACGTAGAAGTTTTTTTTGGTTATTTTTGCGTTATATTTTAAAACCACCAACTACATACAAAATCAAATAATAAAAGCTTATGATTCGCCATCAGTTATGGAATTTTAGGTTCGTCTTATTTATATTATATTGTTTTATGAATATGTGTATTAGTTTCATGAATACTAGTAATAATTTCATTTCTAACAAGTTATAAAGCAAAGTAAACTGTGAACTCGCCTGACTCCTCTCCGAAGCAGAATGGCCTGCCATTGACTAGTATGTTCACGACGCAGTCGTCAATGCCAGACAAGTCGAAATCCACGAGCAAAAATTTAAATATCACTTCAGAATGCCCGGTAGGTTTTCGATTACAGAAATAAAATTTCATAGATAAAGGATTTGGAAAGTACTTTATAATCGAAAATACATTGTCTCTTTTAGAGACAAGTATTTTAACAACAAAAAAAAGGAGTCTATACATATCGCAAAAATGGAAGTTAAGACGTTTTAAAAGTTAAAATAGATGTCAGCATACATAACTGAATACGTTTGCACATATTTTAGACGTATAAAAGATTTATTCCTCTACCCGGAGAACTACCTTAAAAATAACTAATCGCTATTAAAACATATTAGATCAATGAGTTAAACTCGCTACTTCTGTTTGACTACAGTCTAACAAAAGCTATGGATCACTATCAGATCTACAAAATGCCACGCGTTAACTGAGAATAAAATTCGAAAGGGGAAGAGAGGATCCTCCTCCTTCAGTAACAGTTATATCTTCCGGGTAACAAAACAACGGAGCAGAATACAGTTTAGAATTGATTAAATTTGCTGCGCAACGTATGGTTATAAATAACGTCAAAAAACAACTTGAAACTTTTGTTAAGGCAAGTTTTTTATTAAGCGGTTTTTAATTTTAGTAGCAGAAATAATTACCATCGTTTGACTTTCTGAACTGAAAAGCTTTGTTTCAAAATAATTGATACCTATGAAAGCGAATCGATCGTCTCCGCCATCTTGAAACTAAGTTCTGAGAAGAGATTTTTACTTCTATTTTGACGAAACTCCCATTCATGTGTTCTACATTTTTTTAAACCACTATGTGGAACGAATATCTACCCTCAGTTCTCAACATGACTATTCTACAGTGTAGGTTGTACTTCGAACGAATGATTTGTTCACTTTCCGGAAAGTTATTATATCATAATCTTAATAGTAACTGTTTCTAACAAAAAGCAATTTTTACTTTCTCATATACGTAGTATATAGAAAGTATTGTAATCGTGAAAAAATTCGAAAACGAGATTTTTGCGGAAATATCCGTTTTTGAGCCCCCTGATTCCAAAACGTCGTTTTTGGCATAAAGTCTATCCGTCTGTCCGCAGCGATTCTGAGTAAATGGATGAATCAATTTAATTCACATTTCGTATTTACGATAGATTTTACTTGTTGTCGATGCACGCGCTCTGACTTTTTGTTTTTGTCACATGAAGGTCAAAGTACTCTTTTGAATGTTTCTATTATATATATTATTATATTCTAAAGTATATATTACATATTTTAACACATATATTATCGTATCATTACGGCGTATAGTTTTAAGTTTGCCAATGGTGTGAATCCAAAGAGTGTATGTTCATAGCTGTGTCATTTTAATATGTTTCTTTTAAATGGAGAACAGGCGAATGTCTGCATCATATGTTTCTCTTGTTATAGTGAATCTTCCACCCACGTGACCTCTACGCAGTAGTCGTAACCTCACATCCGGTGACGCTGCATCATTTTGCTGCGTAAGCTTACGTATCAGATGTGTCCATTAGCCGGATTTTCTTGTTAACTTGTGCTTGCTGTGTGTCATATTTAATGTTCGTGTATATTATTTGATTTATTTATATTATTTCTTATCGTTTGAAGAATTAACTTGGCTTGAATTTTTGATTTGTTTTGAAGGTAATGTGTGATAAACGTTTTTCTTTATTTTTCATTATTTTTTTTAATTCAATGCATTAGAGCAGTTTCAATCGTTAAAAATAATATTATCGTAAGTAATATATTTTAACACTTACAGAATTCTTTGACGAGATAGATAAGCAGCGTTACGAAATAACAGGAAGTAAATAAAACAAACAGTATCACCTATGTAACCGAAAGTATTAATAGATACGAATAATGTTTATTAATATAATTTTTTAAATTTCAAATTGCAAAAATTTAACTGTTTAGTTCTTAATTAAATTATATAAGAATATTTATGGTCTGATGGCTTTGTTCTCGCGTTAATAAAATTCTATTTATCTGTATATTTATTAACAAATATATCTTCTGAAATAGAATATAAATCTTACTTATCTTATCTTCCCCCCCCAAAAAAAACCACAACAAAAGAACAGAATTTGTATGTTAGAGATTCTTTTATATAATTGCTAGTAAAATATTTCTTTAATAAACTTTCTATACTGTGTAAAATTGATACGACCAAAATATAGAGAAACAAGTTAAAATCAATCCTCGCCTAATATAACGCTTTAATGCCGCACTCTAGTCTACACTGAGAAACGTAAATGAAAAAGTATGTGCAACGGTTTTGCACCACTAGTTATTCAATTAACGTACACGTTAACTTCATCGTTATTTCCGTTTTAAAATACTTCTTATGTATAGGATCGACTTCTCTTCGCGTATTGTTGGACCACTCATGAAGCGCACGCGAAATGATTTGCGACTTCTCAAATTTCCTCGCGATGAAGGGGTTACGAAACGTGTCGGATGAAACGAGAAAAGACAATGATGACGTCACTTTGGAGGGGCACTAAGGCGGAAAGTGTTGGGTAAGGAATCGAAAAAAGGTCGGGAACAAGGGCAAGCGCCGCCATGGCGCCATGTTTCGGAGAAACGGAGGGACTGGCGACCGGCCCTGACCCTCCGACAGGCGACAGCGCCGCCATTGCGTTCCCAACGGAGTACTCCGATGCTACTTCAACAGACGCAACACGCGGCAAATCCATATCTGGACGATTAAGGCCTTATGAGCGACCTAAAGACCGTTTTTGAATGTTCACAATTTTTCCAAATGAAAAAAACAAACTATTATCTACCAACTAATGTAATAAAATTTGGTCCTTGCGGTGCAAATATTTGAATAAAACTACCCAGAAGTTGTACGGGTACTTATGCATAAGGTCTTTAAAGGAACGTTATTTTAAAAAAAATNCGTTATTTTTAAAAAAATTACCAAGTAATTTTCAATAAAATTGATATAAAAAAACTATCATAAGTGTCACAAATTTTAAACCGGAATGAACATAACGAAATCTGCCTTGTCGTTCCGGACAATTTGGAAAGTTATTCAACGAAAATAGCCGCAAAACACAAGAACTCTAGTCAAACCAGAGAGCATTCTTCAAATACACTGATTCTATTTAAACGGTATAAATAATGATATGAAGTTATTAATACAAGATAATTCATGAAATACTATAATAAAGACTATTTTCAAAATGAACAGAGTAGATAACATAATTGTAACGGTCATAAATGGTTGTGTGTTTGACTAGCGCCAGTCGCCCACCGATTACCTTGGTGTACAAGTTAAGGTGTTGTATCAACGTTGACTGAAGTAAAGTCCACGAAACTTGGAGATATTCATTGAATGAGTTCTAATTAATTAATAAATTGCACTACTGATTTTTACTGTTGATTTTGGAAAATAATTTTGACGAGGATCAGTCACGTGATACGGCTGCCATTTTCGGTAGGACAGAGTACTTCCCGCAGTTTTTATTGATTTATTCTTTTAAATAACGCGCGAGGTATGAAAATATTTACTTCATTGCGTTGCAATTTTGATGCTCTATTGTTTTAGTTGGCTTATTTTTCGCTATGCGACGCTTGTGTCAGGATATAAGACAAACAGAGCCCGCGAAACTTTCTCCGTTTAAGACCAAAGTAATTTAATGTCAAATAATTCAAAATTTTGCGCCGTAATGGTATAAAAAGTCATTGCAACCATATAGGGGATGGACTATTAATTAGAGAACTTTTACTTTAGAATAGTCGCTTGGGCGAATATAATACCTTAACCTACGCCCTTAAAGGAGTTCTCCAACAGAAATATAATATCCGTTACTGTCGTCAAAGCATTATGCTCCAATCCCTTTCAAAAGTACATTCGTTAAACTCCCGACAAAAAATCTGAATATTACGTTCTGCTAAAATATTTATTAATGAACTGAAAACACAATTTTAATTAATTCCAAAGAAATACGTATACTTGATAATATGCAAAGGAAAACATTATTTTTAGATACCTATGTTTACCATTCAAAATGGGGTTGTCGCTGATCACTCCACCGCATCCGATCATTTTATAGTTTCGATACTTAATAATAAAACAAGTTGCACCAAAGTTTGGAGACAGACTAATACTTTACAAAAAGGTGATAGTATTTTTTCAAATATAAATAAGTTAGTTAAATAAAAATTTATTTTCGTACTAAAGAAACGATACAATTTGGTCCACAATATGTGCTTTAAAAATAATTTTCGGACATTCTAAACTATTTAACTATCTCATTGACTTCATCAATACTTTAAATTACGTTTCAAACTGTTTTGTGTAATTACAATATATAAAAATAAATTAACACAAAGTCGAAAGGGAAACATTTCTTGGCGGTGACATACTGAAAACAACAAATAACGACACAGAAAAACAATTTTCCTTGCTAACGTTTTAAAAGTTATTCTATATCGTAATAAAAACAGGAACGACACGAAATGATAGATAAAAATGTGTCGTGTTAATTTTCACATCTTCACCGGTTCGCGAGTCTCAAAATGAAATACCTAAAAATTTATAATTTGCAAACTCACAAACATACAAAGGGTATATATTGCGAAGATCGCACAATCCGACTACACTTTCAATCTCCACATAAGAAACCTTTACCTTCCTGAGTTCAAAAATCCATGTTTTATTTCAATATGTTATTAATACAATACATTGCGAATCATAATTGTGATAACCTAATTTTTTTAAATAAACATTAAATAAAAATAATAATTATAAACGATGGTTCTTATTTGCGAGAAGTAGGACATGAAGCGAAAGACCCTATCAAAAATCGTGTAGATTTAGAATTTTATCATTTTATATTGACAATTTTCATTTATAATTGTTGTCAGTTCGTATTTGTAAAACAAACGGTTTTCAATAGATCAGAATACAGAATGAGTCTCGAACAATGAAAAAATGTAATAAAACGAATTATACTTCATTGTAGCAGACTGTTCGCATGCAATTATGAATGTGTTTGAGTGTATGAAACTGACGCATAATTATATTTCTTCAGGACGACTCCTTCATATTCGCTATGTTGCGCTTCCCCGTACAATAAAAGACCCGATATTGAATACTGAAGATAAATCGAATATAACCACAGGAAGGATCACACCGTAACACATACAAATACAATTTTAATTTCTTAGACACTGAAAGAAATTTATCTCTTATAAATCGCAACTGAAGTATTTCTCTATCTAATATTACAATACAATACCAGTGAAAAACAACTATTAGTAATTAACCACAACATGTCTGGATGTTACTGAAATTGGATACTGATTGAAATATTAAAATGGACCTTGAGGGAGAACCGTAGACACAACCTTCACTCGGCCATTCAACTCGTTTTCGCCGTACTCCCTCAGCTTAGTCACAACTTCCCAGAAAACTGTCTCACCCCCAGTCGACCCGGAAAAATCGAAGAATATTCATCAGAACATGTTCGAGTTTATAGTCGGAAAATTAATACAAATGCGCCTATCACACCAAATTTATTTTTTTAAATTGACAAGTAAGTTATTAATAATAATATTCCACTCTTTAAAAGCAAAAGATAAAACGACTTTGAATTTAATTAAACGCATTTAATACTCCAGGAAATGCTTGCTATTCCCGAAACGATATTCAGTTATTTTATTGAGAGTTTTCTGAAAATAATTCGGAAACAACAGAAACGGGAGGGATATAAAATATTATGAATTTTTCTATCACTAAAATATTATAGAAAGCGCAGTAAATAATACCCGTATATTGATACTAGATATGAGAAGAGTGTGTGCATATACATTCACTAAAATTCAATACACTAGGTGGATGAGAGTCGTAAATGAAAACTTTTAGCTTAAGAATAAATGTCAAAGTCAATATAAAAATATTATGAACGACTTTAAAGTACATTGCAAGAGTTAAAAATATTCTCGCTGACGAATACTGTATAGAACAACACCAAAATACATAACTGAAACAAAATATTTTCTCCCAGGAGAAATATAGATCTCCACAATCAAGACCGTGATTATGTCTCTGAACGAAAAACATACTAAGTTTAGACAAATCATTAGTGTAGCTTCAAGCGTGCATTTTTGCAGATTTCGCTCATCAGCACAAACATTTTAGACAATTTAGAGTTTTTGTTTTTTTGTTTTTTCATTTCCGTGCTTCTTCTCCTCAAATAGTTTTGAAAGCTTTACTGCTTCATGTACAAAAGTCGTGTAAAATCACAATAACTTTCCAGTGATTGTCGAATTACAACACCTCAACGTTTGATGTAAGGTAGGAGTTTTGACAATAGTTGATATATACAGCTGATGTGGAGATGTGAATGGCAGAGAGATTTTTTTAAAAGGAAGTAAACAGTATGGAGCACAAAATATAGAATGGAAAATAAAGTAAAAAAAAAAAACATGAAAGGAGTGATGATGTGAAAATGTCATAAGACAAGGCACTCAAGAGTAAGTGAAGCCCTGAGAGGTCAGTGCCATTATAAGGTCATGGTGCCTCCTAAGGGCGCCAGTCTGTCTGAGCCACTCCTCTCTAACAGCCGTAATCACAAATAAACACAAACGCACGGCATGGCGGCGATCTGAATCGAGAATATCACGCCACCAATGGGCATTCACAGACGAATTTCCAGCTAATACACGCGCGGTGCCCGAACTGACGAAGTCTAATTGACGATTCTTTGACAACAACCTTATTGGCACTTCAATTAGAATGAATGTCAGTGACTGACAATCAATTGTACTCGGTCGAAGAAAAGTTTCATTGCAATAATGAAAATTACCTCTGAAAACAATTAGTAAAACTAATGAAATGTTCACTTTATATGGAACTTTATTCAACCACCCGCAGTAATAATACTAAATTTATTATAATAAAAAAATACTGTCAAAAAAGCAGTTACAAACTGCATGTGAGCACGTGGAGGACAATAAACGAATTTAGTATAATAAAAAACTGAAAGAAGGTATCTTCAACCTCCATAATTGAGATATATCGAATACAGTGCGAAGCAACTCTTAACTGTGCTGAACATTGAACGAATTTTCGGCTACTATGGGATCATACCCATTTACAAAATTTTTCCATTTCTGAGAACTTGATTTAAAATGTGTTCCTTAGTCCAATACCAAGAAAGTAAGTCAATAAACACTTTTGTTGTTGTTGGTATTTAATTTTATTAAAACAAACCTCAACAATACTGATGATGAAAATCTTGTTTACTACCAAGATTTACATTCTTTTCAATGTTTTTTTTATATGGCTTTACGGCTCATGTCCACATCAAAGGTCATTGGAACCCAAAAAACTTGCACAGGTAGGGAAAATGCAGTGACGCACTAGGGAGAGCCAACATGACTCCCCGCGTGTAGGACTCGTCGAATGATTCAACCCTACCCACTAAAAACCCTCCTGATCTACAACACACCAAAACATATCTCACAACATACATCAAATGGAGAGGGGGGCTAAAATGAGGGGGGGGACAAAAAATGAGGGGTAGGACAAAAANAACAAGAGGTGACCAAGGGAGGTCAGAAAAGAGAAAGGAAGGAGCATGGCACAAGTAAGTGGAAGTAATGCCAGACTCAGCTCGGGGCCCCGTGTTCGCCAAACACGTACTTACTAGATGTAAGTCCCCTGGGGGGTTTTCGGTGTTAATTGAGTCAGAGAAAGCAGTAAAGGATGTTTACGGAAGGGTCCGCCACTCACGGCGGTGCTTGGCACCTTCCGCCAGGAATTCGATGCATCTGGTTTTGGAACACTTCGCTCTACAAATAGAGGCAGATAAGGAAAGTATGGTTGGAAGACTACTATTAAAGATCCAATGTCATAAGACAATTTCACGAGTTTCCCTCCCAAATATTGTCACAGAAATATACACGTTACACCATAAATATAATTCGTAATAGAAATGACAAAATGTTTATGTAATCAGTTCAATAATAATGTCTAGAGACCAAGGGACTTCCACACACGTAACTCAAGAAGACAAAATTTTAATGGAGACGTAACACTGCAAGCAATAACGATTTAAGATTGGTGTTGCTTCCTATATACGTTACGTCTTTGCTTTCATCTACGCAAAACTGTATTCTCCTGAATTTACATACAGTTTTCGTACAGATGAATCTTTCTAGTGACAGAAGGCATTATAATCAACATTAACTAAGGAAATTATCATTTCTCCTTTGGTTCATTTGATCTTTTCTGATCGCGATATCATTTAAACCAGATATTCGCTGACCCTCTAATGCCATAGGCCACGATTCAGCAGAGCGTTACGCTACTCTCTAACCATCATTCTCTACCACCAACATTTCTACAGGGTCACAGCGACGGAGATGGATGAAAGAAACTGCAACCCCCACCCCCTCCATCCCCAAACATTACATTTTTAAATTTACAGTGAAACGGCAAAATACATGAAATGAATTTTTTAATTTAATTTATTAAGCTATTTTCAATTTAAACATGTATTTACTACATTATTTATATTTTAGTTTATTTATGCATACACATACAAAGACGTACCTTAATCACCTACATGTTCACTCACCCCAAACACAAAAACTAATCTCGGGTGTGTTACTGGATCTTATGTATTGCCACCGAAGGGTAATCCTTCTTTCAATTCAGCAAAATTATACTCTCTTATTGTCATGGCCATGGAAAAATCCCACTCCTCGCACGGCACAAAGGACTAGGGAGAAAAAAGATCAAATGAACACCCCGCCCCATCCGTTAATAAGATTCTCTTACTTCTAACACTTACACTTATTAAATATTAATACAAATCTTTAAAAAAATTATTAAAATACGCCAGACTTATTATCAAGTATAGACAGTAAAAATAAAAAAGTGCTAACATAATAATAAGAAACTATTCCCTACACTAATGGAAGAAACTGGAGAAGACGATTCCTAGGAATCACCCAGTTAACTTACACGCGGGTATTATTTTACTCCAAGTTCTCAACGAATAACGTAACGAAAGCCATGGCGAATCGTGGTTCTTAATGAAACAACAGTAAAATTCGCCAAAAAAAGAGGTAACAATGCTTAATCAAGATAATTACTTTCGGGCTTAAAATAATTCTAATTAATTGCTATACTATTGAAAAATAATACCAACTTAATTCCAAGCTATATTATATAAGGATAGAATTGTTAATCGGAAGTAAGCTGGGGCTTAATACAAACAAACTAGTTATTTGATGAGAACCAAATAACATTTCTGAAAGGTCGCTCTTAGGGATTTTCACTCTGTACGAAATTACTTCCGAAAGGACAAAACAGTGACAAATAGATACACTAATTAATGGTGACCGTATTTACGAAACCCGCGTGGCTACACATACGACGGTCAACACTTTGTCGGGTTCGTCTCCCTCCGTACAACACTACGCATGCGCACCACGTGTCATTCTTTCGCGTTGTCCCAGCATTTTCCTAGGTGCTACTTGTAGTCTATTTTCAGTCACTGTTGGTGTGATCTATGTCCATGGTCAATTAATACGTCACACAATGTAAAAAAAAATTCTAAAAATAAAATATCCCTTAACCCATGGATCCTATTTACAGGAAAAAATAATGCTTGTCTCACATTGATTACGCCGAACAATGCGCTAAACGGATGCAAAAATCGACTAAAATTTTGGACTAGATAAAATTATTTAGAAAACTTAATGAAAATTTATTATCATTAATATTCCAAAAAGCATTCACTCAGAGATCTGTTTAATCCCGCAATTTAGCTTTCAGAGTGTGGGTTGAATTTCTTTATGGTCGTAATTATTTATAGAAGTCAATATTTGTATCTTGTGATAATATCCCGCTACCCGATAAAGTATGATAACATATACCACAAGGATTCAATAATTGATTATTTTAATAATTCATTCAATTTATCTCCATTTCTTGTGACAAGTGTTAGACCACTGTAAATGACAGTGTTGTGTCCTAATCCTAATGTGTTTTTTTGGGGGGGAGGGGGCTTTAGGGTTCGTCAACATCGAGGTCATTAGAGCCCGTCCTAATGTGTTATAGTTGTATCCTAATCCTAATGTTTGAAAAATAGTATTTGCGTACTGAGTTGTAGAAATTGAAATACTGCTGTAAGTTCTAGGGGAACGGTGGGTGGAAAATCTGAAACACCAATTACACACGCAAATTTGCAATACGATAATAACTCGTGTCAAAATTTAAAAAAAATAAATAAAATAAAATTGTACTCAAAGACACCCCTGCCTGTTTGGGGCCCCCGCCGCCACCTCATCGATCCCCCGTCGGCGCCATCGTCACCACCCTCGCCGACGCGTACCCCAGTCATCAGCTAGTGACCTCCTGTCGCCGTCGCCTCCGCATTCGGCGCCCATCCTGCACATGCGGCGCCTGCCCCAGCGCCGTCGCGGAGCCGGGTGGCGCTCACGCGACGCGCGTGTGTCCCTCCATCCGTTTCCGCGAATGGCTTTACCCTTCATCCCCTCCCCACATCCCAATGCGTCCACCATGCTTGCCACCCGGACCAGTGGCCTCGTCATGGGTCTCCGCTGGCTTTGACAGAGGTTCCTTCAGCGAATCCACAGAGGGGTTCAGACATCCTGGTTTTCCTATTAAGTTTCCAGAGACCCCAAATTATTCCTTTTTTACGAAACACACCGCTGTCTCGTTTTTTATCAAAGTCCAGCTTCTCATCGAACTTTCGACGGAACTACTGGCACGATTCCGCAGATCTTCCTCACGTTCTTAGATTAAAGAGAAGTAACTGAAGGGAAAATCTAATTTCGTTATCGACGGTGGTCAGACGTCTTTGACTCATTGTGACACATCAAAGGATATAATCTGATCTTAGGTCGCTCTTGAAAAGAGCATCGCCGCTCTCATTGCATCTTACAAAGTGAATGCACAGGCGTATCAATCAAATCAGAAGAATAAGATACTCGAGCATCCGTAGTTTTCTGGAAGGTACGCAAGGAAATACATGCACACAAATGAACTTGGTTTTCACCATCACTGCCACGAAAGAATATTATTTTCTTCCTTTGGACAACTTCTTTGCTCTTTCGAAATACAGCACACAGATAGCAGGTTCTTTTAAAATTATTTTAACCTCATGCCTCGTACTTACGCCGTGCTTTTACGACGATTCCTCGTTAAAGAATCTACTGAAAATAATAAAATAATAATTGTGATGTCAGCTAATACTTCTTACATTCAAGAGATCATTATAATGAGTATATATATATATATATATATATATATATATATATATATATATATATATATATATATATATATATATATTAGATGTAGATTACTACACTAGACAATTCTATTTTTAAGTTTCTAAGAACAAGAAAAAGCTCATTAAATCAAAATGTTTATTAGTACATGGTCCCGTTGTTTGATTATCGCACGAATTTTATTAGCAATCACAGGAATCATCTGAATCATGAACCTACATGAAATTTGGATTGTTCAGTAAGACTCTTTAGAGTAATTTCTTGGTAAAAAATGTAACGTCAAAATGGTTCAAATAAATTATTTGTTTTAAAGACACGTGATTTGAAGAAATGTAATGAAAAAAATTTTTTTTAAGGTTTTGATATGTTGGGAATCCTATAAGTGTTCGTGAGAGTAATTTCCTTTTAAACTCTAAAATTGCCAGTCCGAAAACCAGGGATGAATAATGTTATTTCAAAATAACGACAATAATAGCGTCATAAATATAGTCCAACAATTCATCTTCAAATTTTGTATATTAGAAATGACATTTACTGTTTTAGTACGAGTATAGATAAATTATATTTCCAAGCAGAATAAACATTTATTCAGATAACTTATATTACATTTGTAATTCCGAAATACGAGTTATATAATATAATATTATTAACTCGTACTTGTGTCCAAAATATCCGACCGCATTTCATAAACTCTTCACAATTGCGGCGAAAATTTCCCGTGTCGTATCTCCACTAAAACAGAAATATCGTTAGCGTAAGTCGGTAAAAGCCGTTCTTACATACTCTCGTATGCAAACACACAAACCACGTCAAGGGGTTAAACTGCCTGAACCAGCTTAGTGTTCCTCCAGAGGAATAATCCACCTGCATTGCTATTAGGAAAGGAAACGGATCCCTTTGAAATGGTGATTTCGTACACAGGCGCGCACGCAGCAGCGTGGCTTTAGGCCTAATCCAATCCCCAAAAGAGCAGCAAATCGCGCGGCGCGGGCATCGACGCCCGAGGCAGAGTGTGATACGGTACAAACACACACGCACAGAAGAGGTGGGGAGCCGAGCACCAATTCTCCTAAGAACAGAGATTTAAGTACTTCCCGTATTGATTCTTTCAGAATGTCACTCTTTCGGGAAAACTACAATTAGAAAAACAAATAAACATCACTGAATTTGTTACTTCTCGCAGGAAGTAAACGGAATTCTTATTTAAATGTATTATTTATATATGTATTATAACTCGTAGCTAACTTTTTATCTTATCTAGGAATTTTTGCTGAATTTTTTGAATCCGCCTCTGCCTTAGGGCCTTTGATCGGAATTGATGGGATGGTCCCTTGCTTGCTTCCGGAGAGTAAATTAGTTTATTGTCCTCCACGTGGTCTTAAGCAGTCTGTACTGTTTTTTGACAATAAATTTTTTTTTTTTTTAAATTAATAGTTATTGACACCGCTTTTCCGATTTTTCTTTTCTTTTAGGCGTGAGCTCTTTTGACCTAATTTTATAGTGTGTTTTGTAACCAGTAATTTCATATTGCGTATAGTTTATCAGTTGTGTGTTATTTTTCTTTTATCATTCATTTCGTTTCCCATTTTTATAGTATGTCACGTAATAAGTAATTTACACTGTACGTAATTTGTATTCAGGGCCCCGAAGATAACCGATATTCGGTCGAAAGCACTCGTCTAGAAAGAAAATACAAAAAAGTGGACAAGAAATATGTAAAAAGTGAATAATTTTTAACTTAAACATTTTCCTCAATTAATGTTTAACTTTTAAATATGTTTTATTTCACGCGTTTAATTATACCAATTTAACCCTTGTTTTTTTCGGGATTTTTTTTTTTTTTTAAGAATTGTTACATCCTAAGTAATCCTTGATACCAACGTCGGACTGCAACTCAAAGGATGCAGACTAACGATCCGAAAGGCACAAATACAAGATCTCACAGACACAAATATTTGGTACATTGTTCTGATTTACTGGCACATTCAACATCGCGGAGAAAAACCATTAAGAAGGAAACTTGAAATTTTGAGAGGAAGTTCGTACTGTAAAGGTTCACTAAGAATGGATTCATCCAAATTGCATTTTTGAAGATATGAAACGAGGTAAAAGTGGATTTTCGAATTTTTGCTAAACTTACAAATTATCTTGCATTGTCTTTCGTATGTAAACGTGTGTTATCTACACCAATTTATCACGAAGAGTTAAACAATATAACAAAGACTACCGAGTTCCGGGGACGCGTCGTGCTACTGTAACTAATATCACATAAAACCTCGTACCGATCAAAAAAGATTACAAAATTAATAATTTTATGGAATAAAAATTTGATAAAGAATATTCTTAATTATACAATTATTTAGTCACAATAATTTAAATGTGATGCAAATAGATTATTTTCAATAATTCAATATCGATCCTATCATTCACGATTATTCTAACAATTGTTCCCAATCTTGACTAATTTTAAGAAAATTAATTATAAACAGTAAAGAAACGGTTAATAAATGTTATATAACAGACTTTCCAAAATATTTTAACTGAAAAAAATGCAAGTGAAGAGACAGGATCTAGAAATTGTACCACAATTAGTTCGGCTTATTATTGGATACAAATTGCATCTTGATGACGACTTAACTCAAATACATTCCCCCGAGGACGTGATTTGAGAAGATAAACGAGATTTAAACGAAACCCATAGCATTTATAATGTCCCTAATTTGGTCTTATCGCTGTCTTTTCATAATGATAAAGTTATCTAATTTGTTTCTGATTTGCTTTCGATTCGTACGGATCGAACGATGAAGTTTTAATTGTGATGCATTCACTTCTTCTGAAACATCATTATTGTTCTATGGCAAATACTCCGTTCAAATTACAGATCATTTGACAGAAAACTAGAAGGAAAAATCAATTTAAAGACCAGTCATTTTTTCTTCAATTTCTATTAACACTCATCAAATCAAAAGAGACAAAGAAGATGTAACAGGTTCATTCGTACGAATGAGAAAAGTAATAAGAAAGATTAATACCGTAATAGAAAACTAAAAAGAACATACTAGCCACTTCATCAAGGGATAATATATTTAAGAAAACAAAAAACCATTCGTCTATTAATCGAAATGAACGATTTTTGGATGGTCATAAATAATAGAGCAATAGTTAGTATTTTCTGTGTTTTGTGGATTTTACTGCATTAATGCCTAAAAATGTCACGCGAGTAATAATACTCAACGAGTAAAGTGTAACTACAATCCTGTCTATTTGGATACGACAGTTACACACGATTGACGAACCAAATAAATTATTGCTTCCTTCCTTTCATTTCTCTGAAGGACGCGAATGCACATTTGCGGTTAGGGCAAGTGCAGAGTGGCAGATGTCTGATGGACGCGGAAGTAGGAAGTTGCACACTGCGAAAGACGCAGGTGCGTCTACAACGGAAACTACGATCGTCCTTGGTGCACAGATGACACAGAAATGTTGAAGTTCGTTTTTCAACGAGTGAAACAACGCATTGTGCTGACAAGAGAAAAAAAAACAAGCAATATATTTCCTAGAACATTCAAAAAATTAAAACATAGTATTAACGTTTTATTTCTTGTGGAAAGGGATAGAATAGCAAACAACCAAAACTCTTAACTAACATTGAAATCAATGAAGTTAACACAAAATGTTAGGAAATAAGTCCTACAAATAATCCAACATTAATAACGTCAATTGAATTCGTTATCACCAGTCAACGCAACACGTATTCCATTACAATCGTACACCAGAACTTCAGTAACCGCGGTAATATGATGCTACTCAGAGCTCGATAATTTCAATTAACTTCGAAGTACACGTTTATCGTCAATATATTAATTTTCCTAACATTAAATAAGAAATACTTTATATCCGCCGAGAAGCCATTTCACGATACAATGGTTCCAGTGATTGGTACTATCATATTGGAAGTGGGTCCAAGTTATTACTATTATTATTTTAAAGAAATATAAAAAGAAACGAGACGCTCATGCTAATTTCAAACTAATTTAAAGCTTGCTTATAATTCTAACCCTGAGTCCTCAATAGACAATAAAGAGTTTAACTTGCCATAACATTAAACAACCATTCCACACTAGAATTCCTGGGATAATAGGGAACCTTGGTTAATCTAGATTCTACGGTTGCATTTTCTTTCAGGGACTTCCGCAACATGACATTCCGCTAACAGTCGTCGCGAAGCGTCAATTACGCCCCTCCCATCCCCGCACCGACCGGGTCCCCCCACCCCCTCACCAACCCATGTCCGACATCCTCACAGTGAGTGCATCCCGTCGCGTGCATACGGTCATGAGTCATCTCTCCCGACGTCCGCCGCCGTCGCCGGCTGCTACTGCCGGCAACGCCACCAATGGCGAGTGGCCTTGGCGTTGAGCGTCTGATGGATGGTGTTTATTACGTCGTAGACAAGTGCACTGTGAACAAATCGTGCCCCTCACTTATCACATGTTCTCGCACAATTCCTTACACTATTATTTATTTCCAGAATCGTAAATTGGTTTCTCGAGTGTGAAATATTTTTATGTACAAAACGAAGTATACGTGCTCGATTCATGTCTGCCTGTGGATGCAACTAAGTCGAAATGACCTTGCTCGGAAAATAGTCTAGACGAGTCCATTTCACACTGGTGACAAATTGAAAACAGTTCGCGCGTTCTCATCGAAGCATGTCGACTCGCTGCAGCGCATAAGTCGATGCGTGAATAATTCTACAAAAAACGCCTCAACACTATTCTCTTCGTGACAGCGGTGATTTGTTGTATGCATGTTCCCCAGAAAAGTCGCGTGGCGTTGCGAGGCACAGTGCAATGCAGTACAGTGCAGTGCGCAGTGCATCTGGGTGGCAGTTGCGCGCTCGCTCGCACCAAGAGCAAACGGATGTGCAGTGGGCGCCAAGGTGACCCGCGCGACCTCTAACGTCTGTCTGTCTCACCCACTGCGTGCTCCTCAGTGGCGGCGGCAGCGTGACGACAATATATGCCTCCCCCAACATTTATGTTTCTTTGCCTGGTCCTAACTTCAAATACTATTATTCAAAAAATATATGTACATACATTTTTTTAAAATTAACGTTAGGAACAAAATGTTTTTCAAATGTTTTACAACCTTCAACAAATGATTTATGTCAAATAATTTTCTAGATTATGTTAAATTTATTTCTAAATGAATTGTTTCTAGTTAAAGATATAATATATTGAGATATATTTATGATTACTTATAAACGAACAAATTATGACACAATAATTAAAGTAACAACGGATAGAATCGAATAAAATAAATTGAACTAAAAACTTCTTACACGCCTTCCCCGTCCGTTTTTACGCATAATTCACGCTTCCTCAACATGGTATTGATACGGAAGGCTAAAACCGAGCATATTATTAAATTATTTGTACTGCTCGATTTTACTTTGCTATATAAAATTGTATTATTAGTGAAATTCTCAATTCATTGGTATTAAATATTCCAAAGAATCTTTTACTCCAGTCTCTATCGTTACACAAGGATCATAAACTTCTTCACTTAATGTAAATAATGGAAGATATAGTAAAAAAATAGTAGGATGTAATAGGGGAAAATATGTACAAGTAGATACAGCATAAAATACTAAAACTTTATTAAAAATTTAATATAAGTAGATATAAGTATATAATATTTTATGTAATAAATATTTGTGTGTATTTATGATATTACTTGAATTTTAAGCGTATCTGGTTTCTCTCTATATAACGATGAAACAATCCGGTCCTTAGGATATCATTAAAGTGAGAGAGAACTACTGTATTCAAACCAAAAGAAGTCAGCAGAATGTCTCAAACTAAATAGCGAGACTCCTTTTGAAAATTTCTAAATTGTCACGATGAGTTCCTGTATAATTCCTTCCCCACCACACCAATGGTATATCTAGTTTAATAATCACACACAGCTAAACACGCCACTGCAAAGTGCATGATTCTGATATAGTTGTGGATCAAATTGGGAACGGCACGGAATTTTACTTCGATGCTACTGAGTCAAAGACATTCGCATCTCTTACGTATATTACGTTGCTTTTTCTCTTTTGATGTCACTTCAGTAAACAATTTCAATTAGAATAACCATACAGGGAAAACTTCAAAATTACTTTAAAATATATTATGCATATTCGTGTATTCCTTTTTATATCAATTGTAAGTACAGGGTTAAGATAAGTAGCTTAAACACGGGATCTTGATTAGTGCAACTAAGCGTTGTAAAAGAAATATTCTGTTTCCTCTTCATCAATTCCAAGATGCTCATAAGACTCATAACTAGAGGTAAAACTCAATCATGATTCTTCTGACGGCAAAATTTCTTAAGTTGTCAAAACAAAACAAGTCTTAAAGTCTAAATAATCGATAACGGATATAAAAAGTGGTTCAAAAACATTGCACATTCTTCCTCATATACTTTTAAAGGGTTATCTATGCTTTAAACTTTATAAACAAAAATTATATTTATACGTATTCACACACCTATATAATCACATTCGTTGAAATAAAGCATATTCAAATCGATTAAAGAAATTATTTAGAGCATGGAAGTTAAATGATATACTCGCAGAAGTGTTACCAAAAAAAAAAATCGTTTCCACGTCAAACTTTTCAAATTCTTCACAAATTTAAAAGTCATAAAATATCTAAAAATCCATATAGCCATTATACCATTTACTATTGAAAGACGACTTAAAACATATTTTGTCGTAAACACTTGTACCAGTTTAATTAAAAAATCACTTACCCGACATTCGTAATTAAAACATCTTTCTCTCATATCTAAAACGAACTTTCTTTTTTTTGTTTTTTTTTTGGACTCGGAGGTAACTTAAACGTGTTACAATTGTTAATTTAATTAAAACAAATTTTTTGAATGTTATTTCATGTTTTACGATACCTTTGTATCATATGTAGCGTAATACGTGGTATGTAAGTAATTTAAATGTAGGCACACATCACGCAATTATTGTGTACATGGAGTGTGCTTTCAGTTTTCTAATGCTGTGCTCTCCCTCTGCTTGGCACATCTACAGTGCTCAAGTCTTCAAGTCTCTTGAAATGAGGTAGTTCGGTTAGCGGCAGAATAAATGAAGTTGTGCGCTGTAAGATTAATTTTCTCCGTATGTGACAAAAAATTTTAAACAACACTCATGCGGATGGAATACATACTAATTACAGTAAAGAAAATTTAAGAGAGAGATTAAGACATTTTTGAGGAATTTTCCGAGATATATTTGATCTTCGTCTGGTATACCCTTAATATTAAAGTTTAAAAAATTCAGAGCAATATACGGCAAACAAATATAACGCTAAATACTAAATATGAAATTGACCCACTCGTTCAGCCACAATACGTACAGACGGACTGAATGTAAAAATTCACTTCTTTTTCTATACTACGTATTATCGAGAAAGTAAAAAAGAATAAATTATTTTCTTCATAATTTGTAGATACATTTTGTCTGACGTATTTATACAAAACGATCTCTTGCATACCAATGCATGAGACATGTTACACAATAATGAAGTAACGAGTTGAAAAGATAGTTACAAATTACACCACGAGATCGAAGGACAAAAGAGAATGAATGATATAAGTAACATAATAATATCATTAGTGTTGTTCATACAATACGCGCGTCTGTTATTCTCGCGTTACATGGTAGCAAACATCATGCCGTAAGACGTCGAGACTGCTGCCAGACTGCAGTATTGCATGTACCCGCCTTCTCTCGACCATCATTCGCGCTGCGCGAACACCGCGCGCGCCTCCCCGCACCGCAGCCGTAGCTCAGCCTCACTCAGTCCATGCAAGTGATACCCCTACTTCCTATAACAGCGAACGCTCCCTCTCAATAATTACCATCATCACAACCACCATCAATGGAGCGATGTCGACGTATCAAATAACACGTCAGCGCAGCCAACAACAGACATTTTCCGATAATTTACCACCAACATCATTAATTAAATATGAATCGCATTCACAGTTGCACTTTATTCTCAGTTCCTCTCTCACTCTCTTTGTCCAACCACGCTCTATTCACGAATAATTTTAAGCTTTATCATTTTCTTCACAAAGGCCTGAATTTCAAAAGCTAGTCAGTACTATAAAACTAATTCCACATTAAATTGCAGCACTTTGGAAAAACTTGTAATTTTTCGAGGAAATACAATGGCCTAGCAGAAATATTTAACTATTAAACCTCAAATGTTATCCATTAAAAATAATTCACACATTTATTCGAACTGAGCTTCAAATTTATAATTCAGAAACAAAAAATAAAAATATATTGGAATAGTCGCTTAAATTCGATTTATGGTGACATCACCAATCATTGTTGAGTTGGCCATTGATATTCCTCCCCCCGACTCCCCCCCCACCACCACCTCCACCTTTACCACACCGCGACCTTCACAAAGCGGGGACACGTGGCTGCATTTATTCTCGCCAAGGCCGCCGATGCGCTAGGAAAATTCCCACAACCGCGCTGCAGCACAAGCCGCACGTCCACCTCTCGCTGCCATCATGCACTCTTATTCCCTCACGGCGGCGGGGCGGCCACACAAGGCAGAACTGTAGTCACGGGGGGAGGGGGGGGGAGGAGGAGATGAAGGCGGCCGAGGAGGGGTTCTCACCCTTCGAAAGTAATTTCAATTAAATATTCAATGTTATTCAACGGTAACTTTTAGAATTTATTTTTTCGCTTTAAAACAATAATATTGGAAGTGAAAATTAATATACATTCAAGTTGATACCCATAAAAACTTTACATCAGGGAGAAAAATTATAGGTATGTACTAAGCGCGATAGATGCTTCAAAGACAAACAAAATCACGTAAGCATTCTCAACTAAAGGAGTTGGTTGCATTACTACAAATTTTCCCTACGTGAAACCATAAGCAATATATGAGTGCTAAATTTGATTAATGGAAGTAATGAACCCCCGCGTGTTCTTTTAATCGTATTTTATTCTAAACAAAATTATTTGTTTCCATCTCACGACGACTTCTCGCAATTACCATTAACAATGTTTTTAAATTTTCGGTACTTTACGTACCCTAGTCCGAACAATAAAGCATGTGTAATAAAAAAAAAAACGATTCATTAATACAAATTTTCCAAACCTCTTATCTGGGGAAACAAACACAAGATTGAATCTCTTTTTGCGCTATATGGCGCATACGTCTTCGTGGCAGTCATGATAAGACTTCGCAGTGAACGTCACCACCGCAGTCAGACGCGCAGGGTATTTCGTGAGTAGTGTTTGCATGTAGAGGAAAGTTGTGAATATGACATTTCATTCATCATATTTTGTTTCGAATTGGGGCTTTAGGGTTCGCCGACGTCCAAGTCATTAGAACCCTTTTTTATCATAATATTAGTAAAACAACTACATAACCATCATTTTGTCTTTGCTGTTAAATTAGCAGACGTACCCTTAAAAAATGAATGTTACGAAGTCATGCTTAAAAATGAGGAAACTTGTACGGAAATAATGATTTATTTACAATTTATTTCCCAATCAAACGCCATTTAAAAAAGGGAATTTTAGAAAAAGGACTACTATGAGGCGGCGATTGGGTATTACAGGTGGGAGGGCAAAAACGTTCGTAGACAAAATTGTTGAGGATTTAAGAAATTGTCAGGAAAGAGAAAGGAAGGAGCCTTACACAAGTGGAAGTAATGCCACACTCAGCTCGGGGTCCCGTGTTTGCCAAACATGTACTTACTAGATGTCAGTCCCCTGGGGGGTTTGTTACTTTAAAACAACTGGTACTTCACATGAAGGTCAGAGTACTCTTTTGAATGTTCCTCAAAAACGGCAGCAACGGTTTTGCTTAAATTTTCAGTTCGTGAAGTACAATTAATATGCACTACATCCGCATTAGCGGTATTTTGCTTGCGAGTGTGGTATAGACGCAGGAAAATAATTTCTGCCTGTTACACTTACACATTAGCTTACTGTTTCAAGAAGCTTGAATAATATTTAGCAGTGTAAATGGACTAAGCAGACGCAGAATACACTTTTCGTAAACTGAATGACATGATAATGATAAAATACATAGGAGGATAGCAAACGCATTGCAGATACGACAATACAGCCATTTCTGTCTACAACGAAATTACATTTACATAACACTTTCACGATATTTATAAGACTGATATGTCGCTATATGTTTTGAAATACTATTCTTGATATTTATTTTACTTTCAAATTTCAAATAATAGTCAGTAATAAGTTCATCTAGCGACTTTGAGCATGAATAGAGCACTGGAGCACTGGAAGACGACCAAATTATAGAGGACCACGCAGAAATGACCCTTTCACAATATACTTTTTTCTCACTGCGACTGCTGCAGTCGGAGAAACTCATACGAGAAAGTGTGTGCAATGGTTTTGCACCACTAGTTTAAACTAGAAATGCGGGTTCTCAACGAATAATGAATTAACACTTGCTTCAATGTTTCTTCACATGTGCGTATTGCATAAACAAGATACGACAGAAATACAGATGATAATAAAACGAATCATTGCCTCCCAACCAACAGCACTTGGCAATACTTACAGCAAGCAGAACTTCTATTACTAGTGAAACTCACGCACGATAATTATCTTAACCTCAATGAGAAATAAACACGATATTTGACAATAACATGGACAAAATAATGGTTAGCACGTCAGATACTAGTTTACGTTGAAAGCTTCATACATCCTAAACGCAGTTGGCCGTCATATATCGTTTCTAGGTTCTAGGATTCATGGTTTTTTCATTTTCGTATTATGCATTAATGAGTAAACGTAAAGTAAATACATCATGACACACGGATTAACAATATTTAAGTAAAGTTATAAAAATTTGCGATAACTTTCAAGATTATGATATTTAGACGTGTGAAAATGTATTTTTCATAGACGATTCAAACCAAAATTTGATTGTAAAAGCCAAAGTTTCCCCCAACATTGATGTTTTCGGAGCACGAACCATACTGTACGAAGTGGAGTACATCTCGAACCAGTAACTAAACCGAAAATGGTTGAAAAATACATCTAACTGGAATAAAGGAGGAAAATAATTCGCAGGTCGTGAGAGAGTATTATTATTTTTTTCTGTGAAAACAGACGAGGATTGTGTATGCTTCTCTCCAAAACATAAAACAATGAAACGCTTTTTTGGGTAACTTTCGCTTCCTCTCAAACAAAAATTACACTCAATCCTTATCAATACACCTTGCTTCTCTGCGAAGGTTCCGCAATATCCTGGGAAGAAAATAAAAACATCCGTTGCTCGAGAACATTTTTCAGAAACCCAACAAATCCTCAGCCTCTATTCTCGTCTCCACTTTTATCCCACGCGAGCCTTGTTCGCAAGTGACGGAGGTATAGGTCTTCGGCGCTTTTCTCGGAAATCGGCGAAAAACAAAAGTAGTCCCCAGCTCCTTTTTTTCTTTCTTTC
>NNCF01131370.1:208139-231029 GCA_002313205.1 Laupala kohalensis | reverse complement strand
ACAAAGTTCTGTCCCCTCATCAGGTTGTATTTTACATTAATTCCTCATTGAATCTCAAGTCGATATTTAAATATTAAGTAAAAACATTTTTGTGAAATACACAACGCCTTGAAGATAAAAAACAAATAAATAGAAACAGTTAACAATGCTGAAGTGAAACACATCACATAGGGCCGTTATAAAGGTGTTGAACGTTCACGATTGCTCGTCGTTAACCTTGACTACCTTGTTGACGGTCAATCTGTAGATACATAGATGAAGGGGCTAGACAATGATTAACGATGAGCAATCGTAAATGTTCAACACCTTTATAACGGCCCTATGTGATGTGTTTCACTTCAGCATTGTTAACTGTTTCTATTTATTTGTTTTTTATCTTCAAGGCGTTGTGTATTTCACAAAAATGTTTTTACTTAATATTTAAATATCGACTTGAGATTCAATGAGGAATTAATGTAAAATACAACCTGATGAGGGGACAGAACTTTGTCCCGAAACGTTGTATATTGATACAATACTTCTCTTAAAGATTTAATATACCATGTGTTGGTAGAAGCTGGTAGGTGAACATAAAGTGATTGTCTATAAAATAATATGTGTAAGTGATTGATTTATTCACAGACAATCATTATCTAAGTGGTGTAATAAATATTATTGATATTATCTATTGTGACTTCTTCGACATTTTAATGACAACAACATATTTTCCCACTTCTTTAACTTTAGGTTTTGCGTAGACTTTCGCTATACAGATATTTTTTTTAACGTAATTCTAAGAAGCATTTTAAGAAACATTTAACATAAAAAATAAATAATTCTGGATTTGGCTAGATTTTTAAAATTAAAATTACTTAAAATATTATTTTAATAGGGATATAATAAAATAATAAAAGTATATCTCTTTATACACACGAAAAGAAAGAATTTTTTTTTCAAAATCACTACGTGCACAATACACCTTCAAGATATAACAACGCGCAACAAATAATATTTCATTTCACGAGAGAATACATGGAATTTCTGACTACAGTTTTACCACGCGTATTTTCATATACTGCTTTCATGAAGTAGCTAATTCCACTCCTGCGCGAATCTGCCAACTCGTGTTAGGCCTCTGCTAATAAGATGTTATTACACACACTGGATACAGAACTCAAGTTGGAAAGTCACTGTTTCTCCATGGAGTATACCCACGAAAGAACTCTTTGTTTTCATTATGTCTCAAGGACGAATATATGTTTTGACGTTAATTTGTACCGGAAGAGGAGCAAAAATTAGTTCAAAATGAAGCCGAACTCACATGGAGGGTTTCTTTTGAAGCCGACAAGGAATGTAAATGAATCCTGTCTGCTGGAAAAAAAGAAATATGTAATGAAGGGCTTGTAGCTCGACCTTAATAATATTATAATTTATTTTATTCTTTCGTTTACTTATCAACTAATTTTCCCATTGGTATTTGCGTTTCCAGCATACGAGAATTAATTTCGTTATTCCAGAAGAAAACAAAATATACCAGAGATAAAAATAAATAAAGCCAATTTTGAGAAATCTTCCAAGGTACATTATGATTTTTATGTGAAGTATCCTTAAAGTTAACTTGAGGGAAACTCGCACATAACCAAGAAGCTCACACACTCCAAATACAAATATGAACGGAATTGTTAAAAATAGTTTAGTTGGAATCGCTCGCACATGTGGACTGACAGATAATACGGTATTATGAAATCAATTCAAAACGAGTACTTCCGTACAAATCTCGTGATCGAACGACAATTACAATCTTTTTACATACGTCGTTCATGAGAACGTAAGAAGAGGTACGATTTATAGATTAAGGTATTCCGGATTACCAGACCTGGATATTTATGAACGGCGATCGGGAGGAGTAAGAGAACACATCCCGGAGATCTAAGCAGGATTTGCTGAGCTTGATTCCGGACTGGTCGCCATTTTTATCTGGCCCCAGTTACTATATGAGTTTATTTACTGGTCGCCTTTAGTAAAAATAAACACATTTAGAAGCAAAGGGCGTCGAAAAATGCGTGGCTTAAAGCGACGAATATTCGTATTCAATAGAACCTTCACTAATAAGAACAATATATGATGAAACTGGGCTAAATGGGGAATATTAAATTTCGGAACAATGGACACGAAGAGAGCAAAAGTAAAAATACGAACAAAAAAAATAGAAATTGTAGTGTCGGACACTTAAAATGAGAAAGGAGCAGGGTAGAAGAAGACGTATAAGTGAGGAGGCGAAAAGCTAAAAAAAATATTTAAAAAAAACTGGAATTAAAGAGAAGACACGAGTGAGTGAGGCTGATGGCAACCGAGAAGCGACGGCGACGCAATAGTGTGAGCCACGGGTCTTCCCCTTCGCCGTCGCGCAGGGACTCGGAATAATCATCAGAACGGAAGGTGCGGCATGTCAACCAGAACAAAGAGGAGGCCGAAACATCCCGCTGCAGGTGGCTTCCTTTCGCATCGCGGAAATGCGTCGCTCGCGAATTAAAATTGCATCCGTCATTAACATGCAGCACGTAATTACGAGCAACACCACCCGTGAAGTCGGTACCTTGCAACATTTCTCGCCATTTTTCTCCTACCTACGCCTCGCAATTTATGCACTGACATTTCGTCCTCAAGATGTGTAATTTTCACTTCATGTTTACCAAAGTAAGTAAACNAAAAAAAAAAAAAAAAATCATATCGCACAACAACAGAAAATATAGACGAAGAGTGGATGGAGTAAAAGGCTACATACAAATAAATAAATCAATGTATTCAACAAGCAAAGTTCATTTCAGTTCCATTCAATATACCACCAACAAATTATACCCAGATCAAGGGCCATACAACTAAATGATCAAAATGTGGATGGCATATGAAAATTTGATTCATAATTCATATGGGCATCTTAGTATAATATAATATTTTTTTTTTAGTAAATGCGGACCAGAGCTTCTCCTTCATAAATCTAGTATCTCTGATGGCACAGTCGGAACATTTTTTACTACTTTGCTTCGAATTATTAACATTAGGCCAAACAAAAATTCTAATATATCTGCATATTTTGTAACCTATCAAAAAGTTAATAATAATAATAATGGAGTAGATAATAGTTTTTGTTCTTAAAATTCTATATGAGTTCAGATGTACTTTTGAATCCTTACAGAGGTAAATAAAGACCATTTATATGAAGAATTGCAATTAAAGCACGTAAATTCTAACTGCATCTCCATTCATGGCAAAGTTGAATTGAATATAATAATTTTGTACTTTTGAAAATCAATTAAACTCGGTTAAACGTCTGGATAGGCAGGGTTCGGTAGCATTTTTTAAAATGATCGAAACATACGTAATATTAGAATCTGGTTTGAAATACATAACTTATGATTATAACATTATGTTCACTATTGAATAACAATTTTATAATAGCAGCAAAAACTCGAGACACCATATTCGCGAAGAGCCTGCAAGTCTTTGACGTTGCGTGTAAAATTTTGGAGTTATATAGATTGTAGTTATTCTTAATGTTGAATATAAATATTTTATTGTTCTCCACGTGGTCATACGCAGACAATTTTACAATAAAACTTTTTTGACAATACATTTATTTATTTATTAACCAATCTGTTACAGATGATACGTAAGTTAGTAACAAATAAATAATAAATTATTCTATTTGCCTATTAATGAGTAAAAAACGTAAAATAACAGGAAATACAACAAATTTCTCAAAGATATTGTTTGAAGTAACAAATAATTGTAACGCGTTTTTGCACTAATTTCCAAAAATACAATTGAGTAATATCCATGACATTAGTAAAGAGAAAACTATACAAAGGTATATGTGAAGTGTCGAATCATGTTCTCAAAATATCTTTCTTGAGATAGACATAAATTTAGCAACGTTTCCTCAAAATGAAACATTTGGTATTGCAATAAACCACAAACTGTAAAGCCACATCTGGACCCTCCATTTAGTTAACGCCAAAGTCAGCAATGCAGGGATGGGAAGAAGTCTACTACCCTCGCCTCGTATACCGAGAAAGTGTTATCCCGGTACTTGGGAGCTAACCACCTGCCGCTCGGCTAAGTATCAGCATGTCGCCTCGAAGCTTACATCTAGGTCAGCGGTCCACTGGAATGCGACGAAACTGCTGTCACACACCTCTCCAATTCGCCATTACGATCTAGAGAGAATTACTGTAGTTAAAACATGGACATTTTCGTAATCTGCTGTACTTATGGGAATCATTAAGTTTTAATAGCGAAAGACATTTCCAATGAAACAAAAAAGAAGAAAGATTTGTTTAATTCAGGAAGCGCTAGTACATTGCCTTCGCACCAAGGAAATAATTTTTGTAATTATTTTTTTCGATTTTTTCAACTTTTTTAAAAATTCATTCCGGTTGATGTTGTTTTTTCAACATCAATAGATGTGCCCCACAACGTGCTCGGATTAAATAAAAATTAGATGAAGATTAAATAAAAATAATTGAACATATTTTCCAAACTATGAATTTCATATTGAGACAAAGACATCGCAATGATTCCTAAGATTTACTAGGAAAGTATTGATGACAGTTTTCGTGTAGACAAGAAGAGAAATAATTGTTTCGCTCAATATTCTGAGTGAAACAAAGAAAGAATATTGTTCAAAATATTGTAACTTTTCCCGAAGAAAAAGAATCGACGAAAAACAACTGATTTTATAATACTCCAATTCACAAAGATGGAACATGAAACTTCAGGAACCCAATTTCCAGTTGGGTACACGCGTGCACCGAGTAACTGGAGCTTGGCTGTTTCAGTCGAGGGTCCTGGCATCGATCCGCGCCTTGGGTGGAGCGCTGAAGCCCCTTCCCTGACGGAGCCCTCGAGCCGCAGGGCGACCGGCCTTTGTCTCCCACGTGACGCCATCTTGTGCACTTGCGAGAGCACCGCAGGCGAAGCGGTGGCGACGGCGGCGGCGGCGGCGTCGTCGTCGTCATCGTCGTAGCTCCACATTGTCCGCGTGAAAACAATGTAACGTTTTACTTACACGAGCCACTTCGCCTCTCACTCATGAGGGAACTCACCACATGTCTCTTGACGGGTAACGAATTACCTTCTATTACACTTATTTGTAGGAAAAAGTATTTATGCGAATTCAAACCAGAAATACAGAAATTTCCATTCGGACTTGTAGTTAATCTGTCAGGACATCTTTCAACGACGATGTATAATATTTTGAAGTTTAGTACTTCTTTTAACTTCAAAAAATATTTACTACAATCACACAACTAGAAAATAAATTCGAAATTATAATGTGAGTATATTTACGGACAGACCGGGGTGACGTTCGGTTCCCACGGGTCATCAGGAAAATTTTTGTTTTTTTGTTTTTGGAACAATCTTCGTAAACGTTTCACATTGCAAACGCACGTTTGTTAAACGGATGCTAACGTGCTTTAAAATCAATAATTATTTTAAACTAGATTATATCGGTCCAAGTCCTCGATGTGCGGGGTAGACTATCGGACAGTAGAAAAATCTCAATTGAAGATTCAGAATATGCGTAGCCAGTACGTGTTCAGACATTTTTGATAAGTTCTCATTCAACAAGTGAGTCGAATCTTTTAAGGCAATGTATTGAATCATTTACTAAGTGAATCATCTCTGGAGAACAATCTCTTTGGTCAATTGAAGTGATTTATCTTGATTGTTCATAAGCTAAGGAAATTTTATTTTCAAGCCACAGGTTGATTCAAATATTTTGCCTTATACTTCAAAAAAAAATATAGAAGAATTATTCATCATCATATAATTTACTGAGTTAATTACAAGTTCCTTCGCCGACTACATTCGAGTGTTAATGCTGTATCACGCAAGAGTTGGGCGAAGCCAAAACTTCCTCGTCTCGTCACGAGACGTCACTCCTAATCGAGTTAGCAGAATGTCACATCGATTCGTCGAATTAAATTGGCAACAGCGCACTACTTTAAAACTATATAAACCACAAGGCCTCTTCTCTTCTCTACCTCTACGCTACTTCTACACGAGATTCAGTGCTAATACACGACTACTATGATTACTACTACTAATGAGAGGATAAACTTCTGATCTCGCCTCTCTTATCGTAGTTCGAACTCTTTACTGTCGGCGCCAAACCGACATATATTTTCTCTTGTTGAACCCTTCACAATAGGGATTATCACGTTCGAGCACATCGCATCGCTACCTTTATTCTCGTCGACATTTTCTCGCAAGATCGAGCCTATAATTGCACCTCAGAAGATACGTGCAACCAGAGATTTACTACTCATCAACTTTTTCTTTGTCAACACGTCAACCATCCGGGTCAACTCTACAACAGCTTCAACCAACTGGTATCCAGGATCTTCTCTCCATATCATCATGTCATCTCTAGGGAATCAGTATTGTATTATTTCTCATCATATCATAGCATGTCATTAAATCATTTTAACATTGTTAACAATTAACTTCCATCTCACTCCCTCACCCATCATCACTTTGCATTTTTCCAATCATTTTGTTCTTGTGCCGGTAAGATAGAACTTGTCTGTACAGTACAGTTGGTAGATATTGTAATTTTTTAAACCCACAGAAATTATCTCAATTGTGTTTAGGGACCGTCCACACATTACGTAACACATCCTGCGGGAAGAAGGGCAGGGAAGGAGAGCTGTGATATCGTTGTACTGCGTCACGACATGGTAGGGGTTGCTAGTCTTGGTGTCTCATAACACTATTTTGTAGGGTGTTTTCTAGCAAAGTTTGCTACACGAATTAATGTGGGCTTCACCACTTAGTGAGTAAAGAGCAATGAATGTATCAAAATTTGTTCGCACGTTTTACGAAAATCAACAAATTTTTAGAGGGGTGTTAAAAATGATAATTTTAGTGTTACGTAATTTATGAACAGCTTTTTACATAGAAAACAAGAAGAGACAAAGGAGGTCACCCACCCCAACAGTAAGAAATGGTACCAGAGCAATAACACGAAATAACAGAAATGATGATGAATCTCTCATTCCAACTCTTCCTTTCGCGCTTTCCGATTCCGTTTCGTCTGCCCTTCTAGGCGGCATCTCTCCCTCACCCTTAGTGCCAATGGTCCTTCGTCGCGCAGCGGGGACCCTTTGTGTGTCCATTGAAGGGCTCAGCGGGCGGTCATTGATACCCTTGCACGCCTCCAGAGGCAGGCGAACGCCATTGGGCACAAGGCGTCGCCGACCAATGGGGGACGAAATTAATTCCACAAAAGCGAACAACAGGGCACGTCCAACAAAAACGACAATGCAGCTCACATGTCACTCATATCAACAAAGAAGAGAATCCTGACTATTTTGCGCCAACATGAGATGTTTCATCTTTCCAAAATGTGACATAGTGTCCTCAAAGGTATTTTATTTGTTATATCAACAATATTTAATTTTTTTCTGCAACTCATGAGGTCGCATATGACACATGATCAGATGGTAAGTTTTTTTATGCCCCATTCCTTTCTTGGCGAACCTGACATGCACATTGGAATAACGTATAATGTGGTTGGACAGAGTTATATTGAGGAATACAAAGCTTTCATTCCCACCCTTGATTCACACGTAAATAGAATGCACATCAAATCAAGATGTTCTTCGAATCTATGCCGAATCAGTGTTTTTAAAATTAAACATATAGCGCCCAAAATAAAAAAATTATTTCCTTTTAAGTATACATGCGCAATTATGCACCATCAATAATTAAAAATTGTCTATTCTATGAAATACTTCATCAAAAATTTTAATATTAATAATTATATGAAAAGGGAATATTTCACCAATTATTTCTTAAGTTTTATTTTGTACTGATAAGACAGGAGCAGAATTAGCGAAAATTGTTTCCATAAGACTAATTTACAGATTAAGTAGACGAACTAAATAAACAATATCAATATCTTCCTTGCGATTCGACAAGCTTGATCAGATATTCAAAATAACGTGAGGCATTTGGGTTAGAATAACATTTACCTGGTGAAATTCTTCCACTGTGCACACTACTTGACATTGGTCTAAACGTATCTTCTACCATAGGACGCATCATAAATGTAAATTCCAATTCATTCAAACGGATAGTCGACAGTAACAATCGGGACTACAGCCAGTTTATGAATCAAAGCGTGCAGCTGCACTCACACTGGACCAACGATACATAATCAAGCACATCAAAGAATCGATGCGAAGAATGGAAATCAAAGAGTTTAGAAAGACGTGGGGGAGAAGAAAGAAAGTGTTTTGTAAAACAAAGTTACAAAACATTTCCTTCCTTCTCCCCTCCTCTCCCTATATATGATGTTGGGGCCAGGACCCAACATGATATCTCTGACCCAACATGTTATCGCGTACGCAGCGACCATTAATTTCAATTTCTCCCTAGCTGAAATAAATCGGTGCTGCCCGGGTGTGTCATCATTATCTTACAATGGGCTCGACACGAAAATAGATCGCACATTCAAATTATTTCTCTCTATATAATTTCCTCCCCACTCCCACTATTTAGGGTATTTTACACCCCCTATATATTTCTTTGTTGGAAAGAAAGATACACGTATAACAAGATGAGATGAATCTGCTCGAGCCAATGCAGAGTTATGTCGAAATATACACACATGAAACTTCATTCTTATACAAGTATAAATTCGAGAAATATACGTTCTTGAGCACTTTTTTTAAAATACAGTTTTGTAAATTTAAATTCTTCCCTCATTTATTGATTTACGTCCTTTAAAGTAAATGCTTTTGTAACAATTCTGAGGCTGAAAAGTGGAAAATTCTAACGCTACCAGAAGGGAAATCTCGAGATTGCAAATGAAAATGAAGTTTTACCGAAACGTTGCTTTTCGTCGCTTAAGAAACAACAGCCTATGTGACAGAAAGCGAAATTTTCAGAAAAGCTGAAAAACCTTTGTAAACATCGGCGGTTTTATCATTATAAATAAATTAATAAATAAACTTTATTTTTTTAAAGCTGCAAACTGCCTACGACCACATACGGAATCATAAACTAAGTTACGTTTAGTGGAAAAAGACCACATCAGCTTGTTCGACGATTATCGACGAACCACGTCGTGGGAATATGCTAAACGCAGGTGTTTCAATGCAGATACGAAAAACGCAATATCGGACACTAAGGCGGTGTTGTTTCCTTCAGCGACGTAATGCTATTTAATCTGATCCCCATGAAAATACGACAAAATTTTGCGTCTCTTTCATCAACTAGACATAATACTGAGCACAACAAACGTGTATAGCGCGTTGCATAGGTTAACGGAGTACTGCACACCCAGTTATTGAAGGGATGTCATATTCATTTTATCTCAAACATTTTCCAATAAAATATCAATTTAACAGACTATTTGAAATGGTAATTATGTAAATCAAACTGTGCACGATCTCGAAACGACTGCGCACGTTGTTTATAACGTCATTCCGATTTTGCTTCTTTTCAGTTCTCTTGTGTTCTTTGGCCCCTTGTTCGTTTAAGATTTCCAATGAAATTGAATAATATATACGAAGAGTCAGAACTCCATGTCCCAAAAGAAAGATATCGAATACGTTTTAAGTTACAGTATCAAAATTCATTTTTGTCTTCGGTCTTGAAGATTCAAAACATATTCAATTAATTTTATGTCACTTTCTGGTGGATACGTGGGCGTGGAAAACAGTCCTTGAAATGAAAGAAGACTGAAATAAATAAATAAATAAAGCTAAAAGCGAAAAGAGAAGATGAATCGAAATCTTTGCGTACTGCTAGTTTCTATCGCAATATTGTCAAAAAAATCTTTAATCCAAAGGATTGCTTCTGAAATGTCACACAAGCAAACCCTGAAAGATAAGTCACCTCTCGTTTCATCACAACAGTACAGAAAATTCCTCTTCTTCAAATATTACAAATAAACGTGGTATTTATAAAATGTATAGTTAATCGAAGTAATGAAATTCTTGTATGATGCCTTTACATGCAGAAGAAAGGAAACTCGAAAATATATTTACGAAAAGCATCATGAAGAGGCGAACAAAGGTAAATGAAGAGATACTTCATAAAAAATACCTAATAAAACAACATAAACAAAGCACCATAGAGTAATAAATTCCTCACTCAATGATCCAATGAAGCGAATTCCTTTTTACATTATTTCGCTCAGATGTCAAAAGAAAACACCTCCCATGAATCCTCCCACGTTATCATCTTTCAACGAAGTCTCTCGAAGTTCCAGTTCCTTACGGGAAGGAAATATATACAAACGAGGGAAGTTATAAAGGAAAGCGAGGGTGGGAGGCGGATGCTGTCAGTCTTGGTTTCCCTGGAGACGGAGAACGTACAGATATCGATACTACGTCAGAGCTACGAAGCCAGGGGACAGGTGTAAACATCACGATGAATAACCAAAACATCGCTGGAAGAATATTCGAAACAAAATATACCTTATTAAAACAAAATCGATGTGAAATTTTTTTTCGTTTCCTCTACACCGTGAGATATAAATCAACTTGAAAATCAGATTTAAAGTTTTGCAATACATTCAAACGAGCAGAAGGAGAGCACTATCTGGGTAAATCATCAACATAATCCTTCAGTTAATATAGTTGAGTGGAATTCAGTTACGTGTAGAATAAATGTCTTCGAAAATGTTTGTAAGAAATCTGAGTTAATCGTTACTAATATTCTGAATTATATAAATCTGAACTGTGAGGCTTGTTACGCCTGAGCCACCACGCCACAAAAGCTTGCTTTTTTTATTGGGTCCATCGCGGTCCTTCGTTGGACGAAACGAAAATACATACATTTACGCAGAAAATGCAAGAGCTTCATGAAGGGGATAAAAATGATTATATATGCATTATGGAATTGCATAAAAAAGTGAGACAGCTTTATGGAATTTTTCTGATAAAAAAAAAAGGGAATCATTTCTTCCGAAAGGAAAAACGTAACGAAGTCCAAATCAGCTTTTCATGCTATTTGGGATCCTGAACGGTGAAAATCTTACAAACGATTCCAAACGTTTTAAGAATATTCGAACTCATCATGTAACAACACTGGGAGGCAAGTCTGAAATATTTGTATCATACGCAGCACTGGCGAATTTGACAAAGCTTCTTTTAAATAGCGCTTAATCCGAAACATGACAACTCGTATGCATGTGTAGTGTGTCAAACTTTGAAATAAAATTTCCCTAAAAAAATCATAAAACGAAAAGAAATCTGTTCGAAAGCATTTTCAAAAATAGTTTTGATGTGCGAGAATACACCAAACAATTCCCTATCTTATTCACATACAACATTTATCGGGCGGTCACTCTGGTGATATGGGGATGGGGTGGCCATCCTTCAATGGGGGTGGTTTGATGAAGTTACTTAAAATTTTTTATTCCGATGTACTTACGCCTAATGACACCAAATACGATTTTTATCAAGAATTAATCGATTAAACGTGAAAAAAAAAATCTTTATTTTCGAAAGGGGTGAAATATCGAAGGGGGTATCTTGTAGTGGGTTTCTGTCATTGGTCAAAAAACACGTAAATCATATTCCTCGAACTAGCACACAGCTTCATGAGTAGTTTTGGAACATCTGCTCAGATATTGGCGATTTTTTAATTTCAGCTACTGGAGTGTACATTATAGAGTCTATATTCGTGAGAGAAGACATCTTGAAGCTCTCCCCTACATCGTGAAGTGTGATATTTGTACTTCATTTTCTCAAAATTTTCCTCCATCGACATTGTATAAGTCTCTCGATAATACGTGGAAGCTTTCTCACCCCAAAATTCACTACGATACATTTTGAAATATAGAAATGTTATGGAGCGATGAATTTACAGGGCCGCTAATATTGATGCGCAGTGTACGTAAGCGAAAGATATTTTATTTCAGTGAAACTATTAGCACCGCTCACGAAATACACCATCATCAAATATTCTGACAACTTGACGAAACAACATCATAATCCAAAACTTTAAATGACTTAGGTTCGTTTACAAGAAATGAAACAACAGATGACCATTAAATTTAATTTACAATGGGCTCTAATGACCTCGATGTTGACGAGCCCTAAAGACCCCCCCAAAAAAATTAAGATAAATGTTAGGATAGAATTCGGAGCGTCAAAGGAGTCATTTCCATTATCCGGTTGTAGCACATCGTTTCACTATCGGCACATCCGCTTGCACTGCAGAGGAGCGCGTCTCATGAAAGTCAAATGTGTCATAACAGCATCAGACGAAGATTGAAATCACCGGAAATGAACAAAGCAGAGGATTCGAAAGGTGAGAGAGTGAAGTAAACGCGCGTCGCAAAAAGTCTACAATGTGACGAGAAATATCACAGTATTGAGTTGCTTCGATGAGAACTTCAGAACCATCGACCATCGTATCTCATATACGAAAGGCGATCTCCAATTTAAGTAAGTCAACATGCTTTAGTGTACGTTTAGTTTTTGTAACATTTAACACAAATATTTTCCTGGATCATAGGATATACACTACTNTATATATATATATATATATATATGTTATTACAACGGAAACTTTCTTTTTTCATTCAAGTTATATTAGCCCGAGTCGTGTAGTTCATGAGTGCACCAGAAAGTGAATTAAGTTAATCCATTAAATGTATCTCCATCACCAGATTGATTATAATGTTAAAATACGATTGACGTTTACACAAACAGGTTTTCGATACATGTAAATACTGGAAAGCACAAGGGAGAATCAAAACGTTGCTAAACCACGCCGATTTACTATTTGTTGATTGTGTGCTGGTTGAAACTGAATAATATTTTATGAGCATGATTTATAGCAGACACAATGATGTTCTATCTCCACTGTTCAATTTATTCTGCTTCCTTTACTCCACTCAAGTTTTTTCGCAAAATTTATTTCAAAGATTTTTGCGGTGTTTTTTGACAACTCAATTTCGTGATCGCACCATTTTTATCCCCCGTTTCATTGTAAAGGTGTTTGTTTAAGAAGTTGAAGACACCTTAACAGATTATGAACACGGAGAAAAATGAAATTGAAAATGAGTGAATACCAATGATTAACCTTAATGGAACTCGGAGACACTGGAAAATAATTGTGAGAATAACATACAATAGGTACTAGTATCTATTTTCGTCATTGATACTGATAAAATCCATTTAATTTTCGATTTAAAAAAGGAAAAATATAATTACGATCAATGATGGTAGTAATACACATAAAGCGACCATCATTGATCCTCAAGCAGACGAGATGGACAACTCTAATAATCATATTAAAATTGTGGTTATGTATAAACAAAAATAAACGTGGAAATACGCTTATTACCATATTGCTTTCAAAATCAATGTTCCATAAGAACACTAACTAGACCGTTCTCTTTCACTTTTTTCGACCACCACTGGGAGCATCTTTTCGCGAGAAGGCATGCGTGAACCCGTGGAAGCACGCGTCTGTCGCCATGGCTCCTGCGATATCCCTCCTCCCGGGTCACGGCCTGTTGCTAAGCGTCGCCTCGCCTCTAGCGCTTCCGTCGCCCCACTTCCACCCCCGATACCCAGCGGGGTTGATTCCACATTGAGAAGATAAGATCTCTCTCTCTCTTGTTGCGAGACTTCATGTTTCACAACGCTCAAAACTCACGCAGTATCCGTTCGCACTTCTCGTCTCTTGATTCATCACAACTTTCGCATGATTGCTTCGAACAGTTCACATTAACAGTTCGCATATCGAGCACGACCCCATTTAAAACGTGTTAAAATTTTGCAATACCACAACACATAAGTTTACACATTTTATCGCACAAACATGGTAGGAATAGCAAATAAAATAAATTTGAACAGTGATATGAGAGGAATATAAAACATATAGATGATTCTAATAAAATCAGCTATAAAGAAAGATGGCACGAAAACACGCAAACATACTATCATGCCTATGAAAAATTTTCAGCAAATTGCACGGTGAAAATTCGTTTAAAGAATCAGAAACTGTGGTATCGCTATAAAATATCAAATAAGAAGGGGGAAATTAGAGTCCAATTTCATCACTCTAATAATTTAAAGCTTTTAAAATCTGTTTAGACTCACAGACGTACATACCAAAACCTCTCTTATGAACAAATAGAAAGTTCTTTTACTTCTTAGATTTGCCGTCAGTAGAAGCATCGTTTAAAACTAATTTCACCCTGAATGATCAAGAATATAGTCGAAAGACATCAGAAACCCTAAACACGAAACGAATGTTCTTCCTGATATATTACGTATCATTAAACCTCCGAATGAATGTTAAAAGTTTTGCAAATAAAATTCCATACGTCACTTCTTAATAGCTTTTGAGATAATAACATGGCACATAAAATTTTCATTATTTCACGAATACAAACTAAAAATATTTTACAACCAGGAAAAACTAATAAGAAATAAAGCGACTCCAACCCAACGTATAACCAATAAAAAAATCCGGGCATTCTCATTCAATTATTTTCGTTACTTTCCAAATCCTCTTAATCGCCCTTTAACGAACAGTCGCGACAAAGAAAGCGGATGTTACCCGATTCAACTCGGTAACGATAACAATCTCGACTGTGATCTCGCGAAAATAATGAACTGGCAACTTCTACTCCCAGCAAACTTTTCAAAATTCTACCGCCATCCTTCGAGGAAATTCTGGAGAGAAAAATTACGTGCTCCGGGAGCGCGTACATAATTATTTTTACAGTTCCTAACTCGGCAACATCTGAACAACGACTCAATTCAATGCTCGCCGTCGCCACAAAACACGAGAAAGAAGGAACGAGGAGAGAAAGGATAGAGAGGGCGGGGAGGGGTAAAAATCCTGAAAAGCGTTCTCTCGCAGTGAAAGGAAGAGGCAGCGGAGCAGCCATCTCGGAGACGAGGGCGAGGACGCTGCATCCGGTAGCCAATTTCCATGAAAGGAGACAACACCTGCGAAGCGATGCCGCGTTATCAACTTTCGTTATCAGCTCCGTCCGACGCGACGGTGGCGCCCGAATAAACAGTTTACCCAACGCTACTGCCAAGCCGTCTGCCCCCGCCAGATACTGTTTCGCTCCGCAGGAAGGAAGTGCGAGGCGAGAGTAACCGAAGGGTTGACGGTGCGACGTCGACGTCGTTGGCGGAAGCGGGAGATCGTAGTATGTTATGTTGAAGGTCATTCGACGAACTTTTAAGTGACACCGTTCTTGCAAAATACCTCAAATATAAATAAAAAATAGGATCAAAAATTTAAGATAATAATTTTTAAAAATATAATAAAAAGTGTCCTAAAATTTGACAGTAATACTGCACTGATTAAATGATTAAAAAAAAGAATCATAGTGCCAAATAAGTCATGACGATACATATGGTCACAAACTTTCAAATATTTCCCATTAGTTTAGTCGACGATCGACAAGTTCCTGAGTTCTACATAAGGGTTAATAAGGCTCATTTGTAGATATAAAACAAATGTATTTATTTATTGATGAGAATTTTATACTCTTCTCGTAAATAGACTTCTCAAATAACTGTTGTATATATTTTTAATTTGTAAATCAAATTTATTTTGGAAGTCTACAACCCTGAAAGAGATTTCGCAATGAAATACTAGTACATTTACACAAAAGTATTTAAGATTTTTTAAAATTTAATTTATCAGTTAAAACTTGTCATTTAACACGTTTTGCAGAAACTGAAATAAAATAAACGTGAGATAAAAAGCAGCTTAACGTAATTATAAATGTATGTATACGAGATTTTATGTCTTTCATGAGAGTAATAATAGATAAAAATAAAGATTTGATAAGAAAATTTGAAATATAACTTACTATGGGGACATGCATGTTAAGTGCCGTGTAACTCTGTATCGTAAATATAATGATTACAATGTTGAAACACTGCATTCGATGTTTCAAAATCCCAATACACACTGAAATGCTACAACGATTCATTAAACAAATATAAATGGACACCCGGAAGTGAAATGAATCGTAAAAACCACTACAGAAAAGGGAACGTTCATGCTTCATTTTTCTGGCAATTCGACCATTAACATTATGTGAACAGAACAACAAAATAATTCAACCATAAAAAACGACTTTTTTCCTCGACTCCACACCCGCATTTTTAAATTTTCTTGTCAACGAAGTGACAGTATTTATACGTTTTCATTCTACAATTATACGTATACGTATACAGAAACCTCTTTCACCATGAAAATTATAAAAACGTTCAACCGTACAATAGAAAAAAAGAACAAAAACTCGAGCTTAATCAATCAATCTTGTTCTGTTGAAATAGGTCAACATATTTTATTAAAAACATTAGTTAATTTTTTAACAACAATACAAGATTATATTTTCAGTTTTCCACACGTTAATACTACTAATTTATTTGTACGTGATTATCACTAATGATAATTTCGATACCTTTTACCTGTATTTATAATTTTATTATTGTTAAAGTAATTATCAAGGAAAAGTTTTTAAAAGGATAATCTATTTAACATTAAATCTTATAACTAGAGACAGCGTGACAGCCCGAACACAGTACCATATAGAGTAGTATCCATCGGAATAATACTATATATAGTGATACTTTGGTTAACGAGCACAATTCGTTCAGGGAAGGCGCTCGCGTATTAAAGCAAATTTTCTCAAAGAAATAATTCAAACTCAAGTCATTCGTCCCACTGCCCCAAAATATTTAATGATACAAACTTATAAATACAAAATGAAACGCAAAGCAAATGAAATTGCTCAATACCTTGTAGTGTAATTGGAGATAGGAGAGAGAGCATGAGAATGGTTATTGTGTTGTACGACGTTCACAAACTGAATCAGTTGGCTCACCTTATTTTTTCTTCTTTTCGTGGAATTTTAACGATGAAACTGTCGAATGACAGAAGGTTATGCCTTCTTATTGGGATTTTCAGAATTGAGCAATATAGTTAACTACAATCCCATAGCCAGCGGAAGGTAGAGGAGTCACGTGATGTTTCGTAAAATCTTGCTCGTTCATCGAGTTACAATATTCTAAAACGTTAGCTCGTCCTAGCAAAACGCTCGCATACCAGGTTACTCAAAACTCGGTATCTCAGAACTTCGGCATCGATTCTCGTAATCTAAAAGACTTTGCCCAACACCTTTCACATCTGGTGCCTAAAATCTAAAATCGGCGTGCCCTAAACTCCCCTCGTCGCGAGACAGTAATCACCATGCATCACAGCTGTGCGTATTAAGACCGAGGTCGGTAAGTGTCCGACTTCTGTACCAACTATTATCTGTATCCAAGCGATTCATCACTACAACGTTAACATTCTTCTTCTCCTTCGCCCTTATTAATCCCGTGCTAGACAGGGTCGGCGTGGAAGCCCTTCCTGTCGCACCTGGTGGGAAACGGGAGAACCACGAACACCGCTTCGTCCACCACCTCGAGTTCTACTTGGATCGGACCGGGGTTGAACCCGTGTCAGGTAGAAGGTGAGTGCGTTACATATTACGCCACGGGTCGCCCTTTAAGATAGATCTCATTCGAAGGATCTATCTTAATCTATCCTGATGATTATGATGAACGCCCATATAATTCACGTTAATCATCTTTACGTTGTATTCTCACAAACTCTTGCGGAAAGATAATGCTTCCACACGTGGACGCTGACTCAAATCAGTTGTTTCGTGTGTTTTAGATAAGTATACAGTAGTCATTTTCTCTTTTCGGAATACTTTGGTGATCACAGAAAAAATATACCTCCTACATGTCAATAGCGAGAGAACAAATTTTCTCGGATTTTTTTCTTTTCTTTTCGGAAAAGGCTACTTTTAGTGTCGTAATACGAGACAAAAATGAAAAAAAAAATCACGACGAAAATAAGTGAATTGTTTAAAATGCAATCCACTAGGGGGTTTTTCACTCACCCTCAGCATCGGTTACCAGCGTCAAAAAATAAAATCTCTCTCTAAACCCCTGTCCCCGATTCCGAGTATTTACATACCTCCACACAAACGACACATCTTCATTCGCAAAAGATTTTTTAAAAATTCAAATGAAAAGAAATCCATATTTATTTCTTGTTTAGGGACACGAAGATTTATGTTACAATACCAATACCACAATCCAAAGGCAAGATTACAACACGGCGAGCAAACGCATGAAAGAAAAAGTCGCCATAACGATTTTTTTATTGAAATGAAAATTTAATCAAGCAGTTATATATGAATTGCCAATACTTTCATTTTGGGGGTAAGAGTGAGTTTTTCGTCCTATTCTATTTTTTATTCCTACCCCACACCCTAAATTCGTCTCCGGTTGTAAAGCGTAGTTGGTGTTCTTTAAAATTATATTGTCTAACGTGTGGGTATTTCGGTGGTCCTGTACTCTTCTGTTTAACGCGCACGATTTCATGAAAGAGGCAAAATATGACAATTTACTATTTGCATAAATCGTGATGAATCAAATTAAAAAGAGGAGAAAAACAGCATCTAAAGAACAGTAGCACTAATAACTTAATTTAGAACTAAGACTGATAATTATGCGTATTCTGTTAAAAGTTTATTTTGCATCTTAAAAAGTGAAAACAAATAATAAGAAATTTCATTAATTAATAATAACTACAGTTATGCTAATCGTTTGTGACATAGTATTTTACGAATGATATCCTTACACCTATTGACAAATACACGGAGAATCTTCATTACACAAACTAAAAGAAGATTCAAATCTCTAATTAGGAATCCTTTTTTAATAAAAATACGCAGCTAAATTAAATTTCGTACATGTTAATGATGCAGTAAGCGAGTTTGCCTTCAATTTCCACATTCCCTTAATTCCGTAGCTTCGAACTAGGAAGAGAATTCCGTCCGTAACTCCTTATGCAACAGTTTCCTTGATAGCCCCAGACCCAGTCTCCGCCGCCGCCGCCGCCGCCGCCACTCGTAAACCGCGCTCCGCCTTCTCTGAGTAACTTGTCTCCAGCGCCCTCTACACCATCCGCCGCTCGCTCGGTGGCAGCGGCCAACCCCGCCCGAGAACGGCCAGAAATGCTTCGCCCTCTCTTCATCAATTATCCGGCGCACTTCGTAGCTCCTCGTTCCCGCGCGTCTTGCGTCGATGGTCGGCCACCGCAGACCGACCGGGCTTCGCGCCGCCAGCATCGCCGCGCTCCATCCGTAAAATCTCTCGACTCTCCCTATGAGTACAGTCTGGACTAGCAGCTACCCACGAAGGAATCGTGTGGTCCTCGGCCACTTTAAAAGTGATAAACACATAGGAAATTAAAGAGAAATACATACAAATATCAGGGTGTATACATATATTCTAATAGTAAATTTCAGAACATTTCAGAGACTTTCTGGGAACGTTCTCAAATAAATCCCTGACGTCATATGAATTTTAGTAAAAGAAAGCTCAGAATATTTTTTTACGTTTTTTACAGTTAGGTCTAAATATTAAATTGAAACATTATACTAGAATTAAACTTGAGCTCCAACGAAATTTGTTTGGTTTTGGACACAGCTAAAACCTACTGGAAGTAAAGTCCATGGACTTTTGATGCCATTCTTATTTCGTGACGTTTTTGGGATCTGAAGACAACATGTTTAACTTTTTAAGTAAAAATATTAATTTTAAAATAAACCTTTAAAAGCACGTATTCGAGAAGAAAACTTAAGAATTTACATGAGACACAAAATAGCTCAATAAAGAAACGATTATATTTACTTCAAAGTTAGAATAATGTTACTCGTTTAAATTCCGTAAAAAATGTATATTATGTGTTAGACAATAATTAAATTTTAAAAGTTTTTATTTGAAATAGTGAAAAGAAATCTACGAAGGAAGATATCAGCCTCCTCGCTGTATATACCGAGGTGAGGGCGGTATTTCTCTCCCCAAAGAAAAAAAAAACCTTGTTCAAGAATACATTTATTTGGTAAATAATTTCTTTGAAACGAATGACAAAAAATAAATTATATATCCCCGATTAACGTGCACACCTGCGAGTACGTTCGTGGCATGCGTTTTGGCAATGAAGTAGTGTATCTCTTGGTTTTAAGGTTTGAGAACTGAAACACTGCTCTATTCCATTGTTCGCATAAACCAAAGTCCGGAAATTCAAAATAGCGACGGTCCTCCAAATTACAGCACTCGCAGCGAATAGCAGTGGGAGCGTGAAGTGCGTTCTAATCGGATACAATTCCCAAACGCGAGTGGCGGTAAAGAGCAGGCAATCCCGAGGAGCGCGTATTACGCCTTGTTTTCGACTGGATGCTCCACAACATATTCCAGTGAGAAATAAGATTTAAATTTATTTTTGGAAAAGGAAAAACTTTATTCATTGCATACTACGCGAATGAAATTTAATTAAAAAGACTTCGCGAGAGAAGAACTATTTCAAAAAGACCTCCATGCACTTAATTATTGGACTTGATTTAAGGAAATATCGATAAATTAAATGACCGCCTCAAAAAAAAGTTGCGTTTGAATAAAGTCATCCACATTTTAAAGAATGAGTTGAAATAATAGTAATTAACATTTGGAAATTAAATTTTTTACGCTGTTGGAACAACATATCAATGAAAAACAAAAAACTCATTTTTACGTCTATTTTTTCGCCCATTTGACGCTATTAAAGTGAAAACCTAAAAACAATTAGTATTCGCAAGTTTATCAAACACTTTTATTCAGTAAATTATAATCGTTTACAAAATATACTTGCATACAGTGTCTAAAACTGACCACATCTCCTTCTAGTACCGAGGTCAAATAATAGCGGAACTCTACTCTCCGCGAACTCCATAGACCTTCGGGGCCTGTTGTGGTATAGTTTGACTTTTTGACAGTGTCTAAAAATGTTGAATGAACTATACTCTCTACAATCACAAATGTTTTCTCGAATAGTTCATCATTTTCAGGATAATGTAGAGGAAGATTGAATAAAAGTGTCTTAGATTTGAGACAGTCACATAAACAAACTAGTGCGGTCTTCCCGGAAGGTATTTCCGGAACTAACCATACGTCGTCATTAAAAAGGATCGAATTCTAAACGACAACCACATCACGAAGTAACTTGTTCAAAGTGTTTTTAACACGACAAGTGAGACTTAGGCTAATATACTTTCCGTGTCGCGAAAGACACGTAGCGCGCAAATGGTCGCCCGGTCTCGAGTCACTTCGGGGTCACAGCCGGCGTCAATTTCTCTGACGACTTTACTAAGGTAGAGTTCCGAGTTGCCAAGGGTACGAATGACCTTCCTGCGGAACTACAGGTCTAGTTCTGCTTTTCCCCACAACACAGCGCTACCTGCATAATAGTGAACCTCTTGAGTTCTCCACAGCAGCTGCTGCTATAAGCCAAACACCTCGAAAGCAAAGGTTTCTGTCCCTCATACTCTAAGAGCTTCACTTTCCCATACACAACCATGCCTATCCAACGCATCGTGACAGAATACTGCAATAGAGTTACAATGACACACTACGAGCTTATTTCCAAGTCACAGCGATTGACAAATTTTACGTCAAAAATTTATATACCACAAGAAACAAAAATATTTTCCACAAATATTTCACACAAAAGGGAGAAAATCTAAAAATGAACATTATTCTTTGCAGGCGAGATATCACTCGTCCCATAACTCTCTACAATCACAAATGTACATTGAGTTTGCATTAAAGCTTAACCACATAACTCTAATTTCCGAATGTTTTTTGATATTCTTAAGACGAACAAACCATGTAGCATACAAAAGAGATTTATTTTCTTAAAGATGAAAACAAAACGATCAAAATCAAAGGAGTTTTATTAACATTTGCTTATTTAAGAGTATCAATTGATAGTTTATTTTGGCAGGGTTATAGGTTTACAATACTCGCTTGCCTGGTATTGACTCTTAACGAATGTTCCAGTCTTATACAAGAAGTTGTCCAAATTATTAAGGCTATAATAAAAAATAATTAATACCCCACAGTAACCGCGTGGATAAAATTAATAATTCGTCCGAAATAAAAGTCGGACGGGAACATAGCAAATAAATTATAAAATGAACGAAACTACAAGTAACGCTGAGAACCACGAAAATCGATCACAACAAGAATATTAAAGTGCAAAATAAATTATTTTTTAACTTCCTAAATCTGAACATTGCGGAAAACAAGTTGAAGGAAAAAAGAAGACATGAATGAACGAACGAAAGACTGAACGTGAGAGAAAACTAGGATAGAAAATTTACCAAATTGAATAGATAAACGGGAGAAGTTTCCCCAAGAGTTTCTATACGTGAGAGCCGAGGCTGTAGATCAGGACGGTACGAATACTTCGCTAAAGACCTTGCCATCCCGGTGTCGACGAGAGTAGTAAGTTACAAGGGCGGGAGGAAACACGAAGTCCAGAGCACGAATGACCCTCTCTCGACTTCCAGGCCTAGTTACAACGCTCTCCGCTCCCAGGCGCTACCTCCGTAATCTCTCGCCCTAAGCGCTGGGGGCTGCAAGAACTATATTCCGGGACTAAGCATTTCACGCCGCAATAATCCCCCTTCTTACACGAGACATCGCTGGTTAATACGTATTGGAACAACAATATCTCCAGCAATGTATTTCTTTCGAGATACAACGTATGGTGCTGCATTCTTATACGCTTTATTTACAAGATACAAGAATATCATTTCCTCCATACGAATTTCTTGAACAGAAAAGCTTTTTATTAAGTTTTATGTGCATTCTCATATTTTTAAACCCTCACAAACTAAGGAAGTTTTGAAACAATTTATACATTAGGCATAACAACAAATGATACACCTTTCAACGGCATCACGCAGGAATGGAATAATAATAAATAATAATAAATTTATTGTCAAAAAACAGTACAAAC
>NNCF01131370.1:144570-199525 GCA_002313205.1 Laupala kohalensis | reverse complement strand
GTGTGCGGCGGCGGCGGCGGCGGCAGCGGCTGCGTCCAGCGGTTTATCTGGTATCCGGGGAAACGGGCGGCGGAATTTATGAACGCGGAGGTGGGATGGAGAGGAGGAGTAGGCAATGCAACGGATTGGACACGGTGCACGGTGGCGAGGGAACGCGTCTTGCAGTGGTAGAGGAGTGATAGAGAGACGAGGAGTGGAGGTAGTAATGAAAGACGGCGGAAAGAAAATTGCTTGATAGCAGAAAAAAAAGATGTTCAGAGCGAAGAGGAGTAAAAATGGATTGTGGAGTAAGTAACGGACGGTAGCGTACGCCGCAGACGGTAAGGGTGCTTCACCACCCTCCTCCTCTCAAACCAGGATACATTCCAATAATCAGCAATACGGAAAAATGAGAAAATTCCTGAAAATAAGTTACTGGTAAATTTTAGACTAAAAGGGCATGTCATCAACTTACACCAAATTTCCAAAACATTTGGCCAATACATGGACTGCTAAGGTCTCCCTTGTCCTGATTAATCGATAGAGATATGTCGTCGACTACACGAGGTAAGTTGCGCCTCAAAAGAAGACCCCGATGCTTATCACGATAACACACAAGTTGATGAGAACTTGAAACCAGCTAGCGCAACTGTATTAAGATCTCGCTCCTGCAGGCACATCCACAAAAAGATAAATGAGAGGATCCAAATCATGCGACATTGACGAGATAAAAACATAACTGAGTATCGAGTTTAAGATAAATTCAAGAAATTATTGTATTAATTTCCAAATAAAAAATATCAAACGTATTTTATGTAAATTGTAAAGACATGGTCTATACTTATTATTGTATTTATTATAGCGATGTGTGTTTTACTTTGCGGGTATCCGTCGTATTTATTCCAATAACCCCAGATCGGAAATTTTCAAATCTTGCAAAGAGATGAAACGCACACGCACGCTATACTCCACGACATTATGCAGAATAGTTCGTATTACTTTTGCTAGGAACAATGGCGGATGTAGACCGCAATCAAGAGGGTGGGGTTAACCGGGGAGAATTTTTGTTTAAAAATTATGGTTTTACGACAAATTTTTTATAAATATTTAAATAAAATGCATCAAATAAATAATTAACAATTTGGTATTAATAACAATAAAAATATTTATTAACGTTATTAATATGGTATTATTAATTTTAATAATCTAATATTATTAATTTCATTAATCTGGTATTATACTTTTATTAATATTTTATTATTAATAACAATAAAAATTATATTATTAATAACAATAACAATTGTATTATTAATAACAATAACAATTATATTATTAATCTGGTAACCAATTTACAGGGTATGTCATTTACCAACTTCAATTTTACCTGTTAATAGTTCAGGTCCAATTGGCCCCCCCCCTTAGATCCACCTCTGCTTAGGAAGTACTTTGAACCCAAGATCTCGGACATCAGTGACCGAAGTTAAACCGTAAGCAAACTTGTATTTTCGGCCACATTATTTTTGAATTTACTGCTCTGGGTGCTCCATAGTGACTTTGTTTATATTGTGTCATCAGAGTCTCCTTTCGTTAAAATATCTTTCCAATCGAAATTTCCAGAAGTCGAAGTGATAAGTAACACTCAAAATAATTACAAGCACTAACATATTCATGTTATTCAACGAACACTTTAATCGAAATCGGGGAATAATAATTTTCGTCAGAGAATGCCCAAATCGACAGCGCTTATCTCGTAATTATGTCCGCAATGAGTGCAAAATGACATATTTCACAATTCTCTATATCGGAATGTCGATTTTTTCACAAATATGCCAGGATCATCGGATTTTCGGAATATTGCGACAAACGGTTTATTGATTGCGGCATTCGCTTTTAAAATCTACCACACAAATGGGAATTTGAGAATGAAATGGGATGGAGACAACATATTTGGAACGTAAAATATAGAGGCACACAAGAATTGAGCGCATATTTTTTACAGGGATAACTGGTAATTTGGTATATATTATACGCTTATTTTTATTCTTAGTATAAGAACCAACACGAAGAGCGAATTTATATAACTTAGTTTATTCCATGAGAAGGTCAAATGAAATCCCAGTTTACGACTTAAAAGTTTCTGTTTAAGTACACGGAAAGGATAATTGTAGAAACAAATTCGTGGCATTTTTCTTATCTCCATTGGAGGTACCATTAACTATCCTAATTCGAAAAATAACTGAATTAACAAACAAGCGTACATCATCCAAAACTTTAATTTTTGTGGTAAGCAACCGGAGAAATCTGGAAATTTATTTTATTTGCCATTTCAACTGTTCTTCGTAGGTGTGCATCTAAACAATTTGCAAAATCGATAATTCAATATACGTCAAAACTCTCTCTGTGAATATCGATCGATAAATTCATGTCCAATCATGGACTAAGAAATGGAAGAGGAGAAGACTTACACAAATGCAGAAGAGAAAACGCGACACTTGCTGAAGAACATGCTGGAATTCACCCAATGATATTAGAGTTCCGATTTCTACCAACTCAAGATTTTCCTCCTTAAGCCTCACAAGGTTGATCGGTACGACAATTAATTCGTTTCTTACTAGGATATTGCTCCTGTCGGGAAAGACTGTAAACCATACAACGTTCCAGAGAANGCTCCTGTCGGGAAAGACTGTAAACCATACAACGTTCCAGAGAATCTATCACTGGCGCACCTATGATACTTATCTTACAATTTATTTACACAAATGAATGCAGTTTCTTTCGTGGAATAGCGTAAGGAACTTCCACACTTTCAGGAAAGAATTAAGAGCCGAATGGGTGGGAATAGGAGTATATTATAGCCAGCCACAAAAGTCGGCAGACCGCAATTAATGTGAGAGAATTAGGAAAGTGTGGGGAGCATCGCAGCATATCTCGTAAATTAAAGCAATAAAGAGCACAGATTCACGATGCGTTTATGTGGGAGAAAGGGGAGACGAACCACGAAGAAGGAATAATTATCAGACATATGCCTAAAACAACATGCTTCAAAGAATTCTGAAATCAGTTTTAAAAGGGATGACTGTCCAAGGCCTTCGCGCCTTCTAACTGAATTCCCTCGGTGTCTCTCCGCAAGGCTTAAACGGATGGAAAAAAGCATCTCGTGTTACATTTTTTATCACTTAAGAACACCAGCATTCGCATGGCGGTAAAGTTTTTCAGAAGAAGATACACTAAAAAGGAGATTAGGTGATCTAGGAATGAAGTTGAGTAAGCAGATTTAGAGGGACCTAGAAAGCGCATATGATGAAAATTATTTATTCGGAATTTTGTGGAAAACTTTCTTTAAAGGAAAGAAAGTATAACTACATTTCAACATTATAGACACGTGAAAACACGCATAATCGTTCAAAAATATTTTAAGTATTTTAGCTAGGCGGGGGCGGTTTTTAATATTTTAGCGGGGGGGGGGAGGGGGGTCACTCGTGAACTGAAATACAAAACGTGACACACACACAAAAGAGGATGTAACGTGAAGCAACTTGGTGGGTCCTCGTATGCCAATAATGGAAGCCTAGAGCAATAGTTTCAGAAGGTCGTCCGAACAAAGAAACTTAGACAAACACGCCTCTTCTCGGAAAGACTCGTTTCGACAGCAAACGACCGTAAAAACAAAAGAAGCGGATACTTCTGACGGAATGAACGACGCCCACTGACCTCCCGATGTGGCGGCTCCACTACTGCTCCCAGGGTTCTTCGAATAGCCACTGCTCTTGTACTTCTCAAGTCCTCAAACTATTGCATCTACTAGAGCAGAGTTAATTAATCTGGTGATAGAATTAAACGACACTATGACGACAGAAATACTTGGAAACTGATTTAACATGATGCATTAATGCAGATTACAGCCAACAGGATGAACGGAATGATTAACAGGTAGCACCAGTCTCGTTCTTGAATCACGACGCGGAAACTTATGACAATATGTTTGATTGATTTTTTTTTATTATAGGAAAAGTCGAACCATGTCTTGCGTGAGATAGAATAATGTATCCGCCAAGAAGCGTGGAGGTTTTGTTAGCCATAGATTCCCGTTACTTGTATTTCATCATCGCTACAAGTACTGCTTTATGTCTGTTATCTAGGTGCGTAAAAAAATTACCCTAGACATCTATAAACAACAACGATAATAATAATTTACTCCCAAAGAGCAGTAAAAAGAACTGCGGATGGTCACGTGGAGGGAAGCAAATAAGGAACCATCCAATTAATTCCGATCAAAAGTCCCCAAAAGTCGGATAAACATTATGAAACGCTACAGGAATATTTTGAAATAAAGGAACACAGCCTCTTCGTTAACACGAGGATAAAATCAGATCCACAAAGCAATTCCTGGCTCCAAATCGCGGCACGTTGCTCCATCACATTAATCGTCAGTGACAAGTCGTAAGTCTTACGTCTCGAGTGTATAAATCGGCGACATTGGAAACAACCTGACGTGGACGCATTGCTAACCTTGGGTGGCAGTCAAAGAGCAGAGCACGAATTACTGCCTCGGGAGCACGGTCACAATTTTACTGCAGACAGTTCTTGGCTGCTTCAATAGAATTTGTCAGCGCCTTCTGATACAGCTGTGCTCACCCGGTAGAGAAGCGAACCGTGGTGCAAGGATTGCAGCCAAAACAATGTTAAGGATTGAGAGTAACCTTCAATGCGCACCAAAAACGATAATTTTTTTCGGCAACGACGTAAATTACAGCTTCTCCTACAATAGTACAGAAGTTGAACCCACAAACGATTATTTTTAATGTCATTCAATATTTAAAAAACAACAATGTGACATTATATCACGCATCATATAAGATGTATACGAAAGTAGTTCACATTTAAAAATAGTACAATATTTAACTATTTTGTTTGGAAGCGGTATAAAAAATCAGAAATGAAATTTCATAGCTTATTATTGTATGTATTGTATTGAGATAATTAAACAAAACAATCGGTTCTTAAAACTAGAGTCATAGCTACGATAAATTGAATTTTTGCCCCATTTAAATCACCAAACAAATCATATCATCCAATGCATCTGGAATGACTAAACATGACATTGAGAAGTAAATTTTTTATCCAAGACAGTAAAATAATTTAGCGTGTTCGCACACTAAGAATTTTCTAAGCCAAAAGTGAGTTAGAAGTGCTTCAACTGGAACAAAGAACTGGTTAATTCAACCTGGAAATATAAAATTTGTATAAGAACTGAATGGGACTGTTTGACAAGAATTTCTTCATAAGTATATTCTCATATTAAAGTTTACACGCACGAAACCTTCATTTTCACAATACAACACACATTCAAGTGTAGACCTCATCTCATAAGGAGAGATGAAGGAAAACATATATTTCAATCATGTGCTACTTTTAGCTTTGTAATACAATAAAGTAAAAATTTGTGAATTACGCAAATGAATATGACACATAAATATAAAAAACAATTTCGATATATACTCGTTTTTTAAAATAAAAAAATAAAATATTTTTACATCTAGAACCATTCTCCATGTATTTCTTTCGCTGAGCACTCGAGAATGACCTCTTAAACTTGCTCTAGCAATTCGTTGTTTTTACATAACTCTAAAGAAACTGTGAAACACATTTATATAACGTTACTCAGATGGAAAAAGAATCCCAGTAGTGATATGAATACGGAACAAACGTACGTTAACCTCATATGTTAATAACGACTACATGCACGTTCATCTTTCCCAGTCGGATAAACTTGAAAACAATTATCTCTCAGGATGAGTCTCAAATCAGAAATAATTCACACAGCTAAATAACAATACTCTTTTTATAATGTTGACAACAAATGTTTCGTAAGCTGGTACTAATCACAATTCTCAATATTCATTCATCGACCAGAACTAATGGCAGTGGCTGAAGGGTAGGCCCCACGCAGAACAGAAACCCCGCGCGCATAGCGCCGCGCGGCGGCGCTTGGATAACTACTCACGCGTCATCTGGCGTCAGATGCACCGGCTCGTCGGTGAACTCTGGAGGGAAATTGGCGAGGTCTCGGTCTGACTCCAGGCGCGGCTTGTACGGCGGAGGCACCTGCTTCTGTTCCAGCTGCGAAACAAGATGCGGCTAACCTGTCTGTATGTTCCTCGCTCGCTCCCGTACGGGTAGCTTACCGCTACATCAATACACAGATTGGTCGGATGGCTCCTTGATGGAAGGATTGGCAGCGTGTGGCACGTTGAGGGCTTGAGACAGGCGCTTATTTATTAAAAATAGTATCGTACGGCGTTTCGTCATTTATATTTCATTAAAGAAAGGTGACTTCCAGTCTCTTTATCATTAGTGTAAAAATGAAGAAAAAAAATGAAAATATGAAAAACAATTTACGTAAAAAAGTTATAATGTTTGGAGAATTATATAGTTATTATATAAAGTATGAATATCTATCTGTTGTTCCTATTTTGTGTGATATGAAGTACGCGTAAAAAGACACAGTCCGGTAATTAGGTTAACAATACTTTTAAAGACGAATATCAACATTACTAATGTAACCATTAATATACAAAGAAATTTCTATTGAAATATGTTTTTATTTCGTATTACTCTTGCGACAGGACTACTCTATAACGATCAAATGTGAATTGACTTACCTGAAAAATAACCTCCCAAGTTTAACTGTTTGAAAATACATACCTCTTTATGCAAGAAAATCGCAGAAGAAAAATGTCTTCAGGAATCACCTAACATTAAATACAGAATGCTATTGCCACAAATCCTACAAAAATGGTCACGAGATGCAAAATTATTCAAGAGAATATACTATTGGTTATATTATATTAAATTTTTTGATTCTCTGATGCAAGAGTAATTATTCAAATGAGAATTTTGAACTAAAATTCTACTTTTGAGACTGTTCCAAGGTCAACATGCCACAGCTGAATATATATTTACAGTAGCACAGTTATCTACTGTGCCAAAATGCAGACCAAAGTTACAAATCTTACAATACAACAACACACACTCGTCATATTCACTTCACTACAGCAGCGCGCTACAGCTACTACCTAAAATTCAAAAATTCCTAACCAGGCTTTGTCATCTACGGTTAAAAAAAACAAACAAAACAAAAAGCAGCAATAGGAATTAAAAAAACTGACAACAGCAAAATAGAGCGGTAGCAGTGTAACCACTACCGCTGGCTGTAGTTTGAGCTGTTACAGGCAAGCTGTATCTGTTACTCTGCAAGCAGTTTTGAGGTTAGGGAAGGAAACAAATCACTAGAGACCAACAGAGGACGAGCCAAATAGTAAAGAGCGAAAAAGAGGGGAATACCCGGCTGCCTCCCGTGCTGCCTCCGCCATTGCCACCGTGTCACGTGTCAGTGTTTTCCAAATGGCGATTTTAAACTTGTAGAATTAAACGAATTCATGAGTAGGATATTGCATAGGTATGAAATTAAAATTATAAGAGAGTGTAATATATAAATAAATTCAAATTTACGTTAGGACATAATCTGAACAAAAATGTGTAAATAAAACAGAATCGTTCGTTTCAAAGTATTACAAATAACGTAAGGAGGATCATGCAAAATAATAAGAAAAATCCTATCGGAATGCTTTGAGTATATACAATGACGTGATCCAGATGAATATAGAAGTATAATTTGCGTTTCACATTGCGGAAAAAGTAACATGTTTTAAATTCATATTTTCATAAAAAAAGAATAATTTTTAGGTTTAAACGAACGACAAGTTATGAAAGAGATTTGACTAGATTTCATCGAGAATAATGAAGTTCCCGGTCTATTTTAATCCATCAACGTGAAGGGCACAATTAAACAAAGTACACGATTCAGAACTAAATCACAAGAAAAGTGAATTAAAATTTTTCATTGCAGAAAATATAGAAGTTAATTACTACAACATAAATAACAAACGGAATAATGGTGAATGAACAATGTGACTACTGTTAAATTCTGGATGGTGGGAGCACTCTATGGTTCGTACAACCAATTTGTATGTTCAGTCAATTAGTTGTCAACAATTAACCAGTATTACGAAAAGGAAAACAAAATGGCATCGAAACAATGGAAGGGCGGCAGCGGCTGCGGCGGCAGCGCGGGGGGCCAGCGACGGCCGGCACTTACAGGTCGTCCGGCGAGAGCTGGACAGGCTCCAGCGTGAACTGTGGATCGAAATTGTCGACGTCCGTCTCTGACTCCAGCTGGGGGCGGAAGGGGGGAGGGATTTGCTTCTGGTGCAGCTGGGAACAACAACACGCGCGAGCGTTGGCTTTGCGTGCTCCTTCCGCGCTGCGGGCACCTCCACGCGTCATCAGCCAAGAACTAGAGGCGAAGCGTCCGGTTTACGAGAATTATTGTGGTATTAGAATTACGATACGCACAGAGGTACATCCACACAAAGCCGATAGACAATACACTGGACGTAATTGTCGGCTTCGGCCTCGGACCGATCGAGTTGCCCATACGTTCAAAGGAATCCGCGGTTTCCGGTTCAGGACACTCAGTAAAGTCAAGCCAGTCAGCTAAATGTGAATGCACCTTAACATGATCCTGTTAAAAAAGGCATGACACAGGGAAAGGAAATGACACCCTGCTTTCTTTTAAATGTAAGACAAAACATTGTCCTGTTTTATTTTTTCTTCGGTAGCCTAAAGCGTTGGATACTTCGTAACTAACAAAAATAAAACAATGAATTCTTTGAAAAGAGGAAAATAATAAATTAATGCCCATAAAAGTGCTACATAATAACTCGTCTTATACGGCACAACTCACAGCTGATAAACGAGATTTCGAACCATCCTCGTAGATAATATACAAACAAAGTTATATCTTTCCGAAATCTGTTAATTTTTACTTTTTACAAACATGTATTTTTCTAAATTAATACAAGCTTTCACTTCCGTGGTACAGCAAGAAAAGGTAGGTAAGGCTTTCACAATAGACAAGTAGTTCTCTCGGTACTATTCTACTTCAAGTAAGGTTCGTAGGGTGTCATAAATGATGATTCACTATCAGACGTTGCTGTTTAGATGTCCAAGAGAACGATTAGTAAATTGTAGTGGTCCTGGTAACTTCATTACTTCCACTAAAATTGATCTTTCTTTATCTTAAATGTACATTGTATCCTGTTGAGAATCACTGTTTTTAACAATTTTGTGGTAAATTATTGAACAATTTAGGATTTAAGGAAAACAACAATGGCAAACAGTGAAATGGTATACTAGTAGTAGTAATTTGTGGACAAGGTAAACGAAGTCAAATTTTTGTTAATTTAATTGAATTTGAATTGAATCTTGAACGAAATCTCTGCAGCTTCGGAATCCCCACAAAACACGTCGTTGCAATCTACTGATTCTGAGAAATCGTTTTTTCCCCTGTCATGCGTTTTTTTACCATTTCCGTATTTATTAGCGAGGTCAGAGATTTTTGTAGACACAACGCTTTGCCACTAGTCACTCCTTATTCCTTGCATGTAGGGACGTATTTCGTAAGGAAATAATCACACACACTTAGTTGAAGTAAATAAAAATCTGTCACTCAAAACCAGGAATATGAGCGGAATAGAACACGACCATCGTTGTATTAAAAATAAAAAGTATTTCAATATTACTGCGGGTGTATGAAGACTGAACTTACTGATTTAAAACCGTGACGGCATTTTTTCCAGACAAACAAACACGAATAAAAAAAGTAATGTGAAGTTAGAAGAGAAGCTCTCGTGTCTTGAAGCAAATATACTTTTAACAATTACAGTATAGTGCCCTCTAAAAATCATAATTTATTCACACGCAGTAAACAAATTTGAATAGTATGACTTCACATTATAAATAAAATTTTAGGTATGACAAATAAGGAAGTTCGTAATTGTAACTCTGAAATATGCATAGAACTGTTAATATTCGCAGTACTATTACACTTCTCTAAACCTATTAAATATTACATTGAAAAAAATACATCCCTACAGCAGGGAGACAACAATTTTCTTGGTGAAAATTGACTTACTTTACTTGTTAAAAAAACTGATACACGGAAGAAATTTTCCGTTTACCAGAATTTAGAAAACCCGACACCATCATCCAAACAATCCCCATGTATGGAAAGTTAATGCCAACAGAATGCTAGCAGTCACGGAAAATGTTGACAGTGAAGAAAGCTTCTGAAGACTCAAAAGAGATTTAAAGATTCATTTTAAAAGTATACTACGAAAAAACGAATGTGGAATAAATTTCGTTTCCCCTATATATCTTAAAAATGAGACCGCAATATATATAGTTTACTTTTCAATCTATACATTTTACAATATCAACAGAATATATAGATCTTCCCAACTGCTAGAATTCTAGAACATGTACTTCAGACATTGAAATAACTTTAAGAGACCCACCACTCTGGAACACAATGATACCTTCTCATAGTGAAGAAATAACACCTTCTCGAATGCTGAAATGTGTACACACAGTAACGCAACACAATATGCACAACACATTGAAACTACACAAAAGCCACATAAAAGGGAACCTTGACGTCTTCTGCAGGCTCCTAGCCAAAATAGTCAATGTTTCTGGCTCACATCAGGCTGTCGCATGCGTTCTTACAGACACAAAGTACATTAGCAACACACACTTCTTTCTATTCAATGCAGTGCAACAGCTGACCTCCGTTCTCTCTAGGACAGCTTAATGGTTACGAAATTCACTTTTCAAACGGAACGTTAAAGTCACAACAGAAATGAGATGCAACATAAAGCTACAAATATTACAAAGAAGAGAGAAGAAAAGGAAAAAGACAAAAACTCAAGTGAAATGGGAAAGAAATTTAAAAATTCTGACTCAACATACACAATACTCAAACATCTCTCGATATTAAAATAAAATGATAAGGATAGTGATGAGAATTACGTTTTATACAATATCGAAAACTTCAACACATCCACGCGTATTTGATGAACTTCCATAATTTAAAAAAATGTTTTAAATATCTCTCGTCACCTTCTGTGCACAATCAAGGAATGATTATTTCAATTCTCAAGTAACTAATACTCCTCAATAATTATTCTTTTCCATCATCAAGTATTCGTCTTGTGACACAAAAAAATATAATTTACCTCAATTCTCATTTTCATTACGAATGAATAGGTCAGAATTATTTATTAAATGTTATTTTTGTGCTTCCTGGCAGAAAACTCCTCTAAACTTTACCGGTACGTATAGATCTTAACCCCTAGAAAACAAAAAAGAACACGAACAAAAAACGTACAAATGAACCAACATAAAAAAGAATTCTTTAGTAGAACATAACCTTGTATGGTTATGGCGATTTGACTAGGAGTCCCGACACTGGTAGTAACGCTTAGCCGCTTTACGACTGTTAATGAGTATGTGATCATAAAACTGCTTTCTACAACGCTTCCCCGTCGGTGGAGCCTTTGTTTAAAATGCTAATGATATGGTTTATGATCCTTCCCTCTGTTTTTTTGCACTTGTCTACCGTTCTCCAGCCTCTAGCTGCATACCAAAACACAACTTGTCCGGTATAATTTGATACTCTCCCAACGAGCTCTGTAGATCCATTAGTGTTCCTTTGGCTGAATGTAAATAAGTTCTAAAGTAATAATAAATCTCAGTCAAATGATCTAAAAAACATTTTCATTCCATTCCGAGAAACCAACTACATACATTAAAATTTCGTTCAAATCGTCGAAGAATTTTTAAGCGTTTGAATTTTTCTTTAAAAAAATTACAGTATATCGTACTTTAAAATATCACAGACAAATTTTCCTTATATATTGCCGCAAGACGAGATATTTTTTAACCACAGGAGAGTATATTATTAGAAAAAACAAACATGGAATAACAAAGCCATAACCATGGAAAAGCCTTAACTTCCGTGTTAGAATGAAATTAAGTGCTTCGATTTAATGAAATCTTTACGAAATGTATCTATCTTTCGAAATATTTCGAAGAACTACTTAATGGCGAGGACTGATGTCTCTTCTTCCTTGTTTCAAGACACTATGGCGTTGAATCATCCAAGGGGAAACAGGTGAAGCAGTGTAACACATCATGTCTACTTCCTCGACTCTCACTACAAAATACTCCGCTACCCTACTTTACAGTTAATGATGAAGAAATAGGGATTTTAGACTTCAAAGTACTTGGCAAAGTAAGCATCAACTTTTGCTTGTGTAACCCTCTTGATAGCACACATCAAGCATAAATTCAAAGTACTGAATTTCATTTGGAAATAGGGTTAAGTATACGTAAATAACACCGAGACGCAAAAAAAAAAGTAGTTTTCTCGTGAATTGGGAAGATTAAAACAACATCTAAAATAAGAAAAAAATATCTTATTGCTGATGTAAATATTAGGCATATTAATTTAGAATGGTGCAANAAAGTAAGCATCAACTTTTGCTTGTGTAACCCTCTTGATAGCACACATCAAGCATAAATTCAAAGTACTGAATTTCATTTGGAAATAGGGTTAAGTATACGTAAATAACACCGAGACGCAAAAAAAAAGTAGTTTTCTCGTGAATTGGGAAGATTAAAACAACATCTAAAATCAGAAAAAAATATCTTATTGCTGATGTAAATATTAGGCATATTAATTTAGAATGGTGCAAAAAAAAAAAATGTTCTATTCATCCTACTCATAATCTATCACTCAGATATAACCTTGGGTTATATATTATTTGTACAATACAACTACTTTTTCAAATTGCACCTCTACATAATGATATCAATAACAGGAAGTCTGATCTGTCAATTGAATTAAATTCCTTAAAACTTTAAAAATAATACCTAATAAAATAGTAACTAAATTAACAATTTTAGCTCAACATGTGAAAAAGTAATAGTTAAATACAGACAGCATTCAAATACTTTTCATTCCTCTCTTAAACAATTATTGAAGAAAAACAACAATGTTACGAATCTCAATTGCATTAAATTTCCACAATTAAATTCATAATCGCACAAGAAACTTTTATTGAAAAAAAAATGAATATTCAAAATTCTGGTTAAATAAATAATTCTTATTTATTAAGATAGTTAATGAAATCATTAAAATTGCTAAACAGAAAAATATAGTTTAGAGTTCATTTAGAACACAAAACCAAAATATCAAATAATAAATAGAACTCAATTTTGTCAAATGTCTCAGCAAATGTAGAGCAATGTGTATCCCTAAATCTTGTGAGCACAGATATTTAGAAGACACATATTTGTATTTAAGTCTAATTTACAACTCGAACAAGAACACTTGCCAAGAGAAGTCTTGCAGGGTAAACAATAACCAATGATCCTTGCAATCTGTAAAAAGGGTGTCACTAACAAAAACAAATGATCACAAGTGCACTCTTGACTCGGAACATTGCAATTAAATTATCTGAAATGTGCACAGCAAATACAAAACCAATTGTAGCTTTATTCCAGGAACTAAGGAAATATTGTTTTGGAAATATTCTGGGATTCCAACTTTTCTGAGTTACCGATCAAAATGATAACGGCTCTAAGTCTTATTTAATTTTGGAGACGAGATAACATTAAACACAGAAATTATGACAAATTGAAAATCACGATTAAGTAAAATAAAATAATAATGAGAGAGAGAAAGAAATATCAAAACATACTAATTTACATCTTCAATACTTTACACTAACCCAAAAATGTTAAGGTTCATTGTTTGTAACACCACTATAAAGCCCAACTAAATAATTACAACCAATACATTATTTAATAATGAAGACAATCATAATTTTACCAGAGTATTTTGAAAACTACAATCAAACATTTTTAAATCCACAAGAGTACTTTTGTATGATTATGTGAGAATAGGGAGAACAGAGGGAAAGAGGTTTCAAGGGAAAGCAATATTAACCTACACTTATTATTCCACTTCAGATCTGAGTAAAGAGGCCTAAATTAAATTCTTCATTAAAAATATGACAAGCAGTCTTTCCTCTCCTTTACATAAAAAGAAAATTGCCTAATACACCCAGAACACTCCACAGCAGAGCAGCCCTCCAGAAAACTCACTCCAGTCCCTTACTCTCCTTTCTTTAACCCTTCAGCTCAACACCAAAACACAGACTTTAATACCTTACACCTCGACTGTGGTTTCATCAGAGTTCTCAAAAACGTGAGTAGTTTCATCATACTCAAATTCATCAATGAATAATTTATAAAGAGGAATAATGTATAACCATATAGAACAAAAGGGGAAAATGAGAATTTTTTTGCAAAATATGCCTCAGTATCTTCCATCATCTCAGGTATTTCATCAGGCAAACACACAGAATTACCTAATAAGGTAGAAAATATGAGACATGAAAGGGAGAATAATTCAATGAACTTATGAAAAATCTGAGACCAAAAGAATTTTCAGCGATGAGGAAAATTCAAAATAAAGTAGATTCTCAGAAAAGAGATAACGAAAACAAATAAAAAAAGAGGGCCTAATACAATCATTATTTACAAGAAAAAAATATTAAAAACCAAAACCAAATGAAGACTAAAATGAGGTGATTTTCTTAAGGAGTTCCTCACAACATAATAATTAAAATATGTTCTTACACACATCTTCACCCAGCTTCACTTGCATTATACCTTCTGGGAACATACTTTCGGGGATACCTCACCCCAAATGACAGCCATGCACAACACTCAGCACAACAGCCAAGTAGGTCAGCCTGTCTGACAATGGGGGTAAGATGCATCAAAAATATGTTCTTGAAAGATATAAAAAAAAAATAGCGAAGAAGTTTTTGAAGGAATATTTTAACTCTTATGAACACCTTAAATAAATGACAAAGAACAATAGTCTATGTCCATTTTACATGTTGTTTACTCACAAATGTATGTTTTGACAAAAAGATTAATATCAAGAAACTTGCATGAGTCAAACAGAAAGAAGAGGGTAGATGATGCATTGGAACTCACATCAAAGCAGTCACATAAAGCAAAAACAATAAATCTGTTAAGATGACTAAAACATACAGCTCCATTACAGAAATGGCTCATGGTAATTAGTTGCAAAATAAGAGATGACTTAAATAAGTGTTTGCTCTGTTTATGAGATAGAAAAATTCAAATAACAACACACAATCAACTAGAAAATAAAAATTTACAATCCATTCTCTTTTCCTTGTTTGTTATCCTAGTTCTATAATTTATAGAAAGTAAACGATTCATAAAAATGAAAAAGAAAGGAAAAACAAACTGAAGGAAAAGTAAAGCAAGACACATAAATGATTTAAAAGACTTATAACTCAAGAATCAATTTATAAAGACCTCACAGGAAAAAATCATGAAATAAAAAGGAATCTAAAATTGTAAGACATTTCCTGTCCTTAATAAATAAAACTATCTCAGTCTTCTCTAAATATTTAAAGTACATGATATCAAGGTGAAGATGAGTGTTTTAACCATTAAGAAAAATAAAATAATAAATTATGAAAAGGAAAAAAGTTACCAACAAATCCTTTAAAATAATTCATTAGAAGTAAAAATACAAAAAGTTATGAAAGATTCCATTGAACTGAACAACAAATTACTTTCACACAATATTTTTTTTAAAATATGAAGAAAAAAAAAAGTATTGTTTTGACATCAAAAGTTTCTCCCAGCATCAGCTGAAAATTTTCAGAAAGTAATGAATGATAATGTACTCTAAAACCACAAAGTTATGTAAGTCAAACATAATTATCAAAGCAGTAAAGGAATTGAAAATATGGCAAATTAATACTAAAGGCACATTAAATAATAGATGTGAAAACATACACAAAAATTTGAAATGAAACACACATAATGATAGAGGTCCATGTTTCTAAGGATTAACACAAAATCTTTTCCCAGATATTTACACTCATGGTCAATATGGCCATTTTATGAATATTAAATTCAGAACAATATATACAACAAATATTATAAAAAATTTGTTGGATAATTCTTGACTTTAACAATTTAGACAGCTGTACAAATCAAATTTGATACTGCTCAAAATTGGAAGTGTGTAGAGGTTTCATTTGTTAATTGAATTTCCTGAATGAAAAACAAACAAACAAAACACTTTAAGTTATGCTTCCTACACACAATATACTTAAACATACTTAACATTCTGTAAAAGTATAAATTTCTGAAAGTTTAAAGAATCTAATCTTATATTTAAAATATAATAGTAATTACAATAGACACTAAGTATTTCTTTTATTGAGTTAAAATAATTCTGCGTTCAGGATGTAATCAGTCTCCTTTGATTAAAACTAAGAAAATTTTATAACACAACTCAGATTGTTGACAAAAAAATTCATGAGTCAAAATAGTTGGGGAACTGTTTTAATAGAAGAAAATATTTATATATTTGTATATCCACTAATGAATAATTATTGTTTATATATTTATTTATATCTTAATTAATTTTCTCTCGAACAATGCAATTGTTAGTCACAAAATATTCAAGAGAATGTTATTTATAGAAGTTCTTCACACTTTTGGTCCTGCACTTAATTTAGGTGGTGACTGTTACAAGTTAGTCAACTTCACTCTTTCATAAAGAACATTTCCACAACATGAATGACTTGTTTCAGTATAATAGAAGGAAAAAACCCTGTATAAAGGCATTTAAAACTCAATGCTTTTTTTTTAGTTTTGTTTAGGATTTTATCAAAAGTAAAACATCGCAATCCAATTTATCTTAAAAATTAGTAAGATGAAATTGGTCAGTACTTATACTATTTTACACCTACTAATTATAAATGTATGTTTATGATTTGTTCACAACACTAAGATTAATACGTTTAGTAGGAATTCACAATCATAGAAAACGCAACCCGCTTTACTATATGATCTTCCCATACGAAAATGAAATTAAACATAATCAATTTTAAACAATAAAGCTATTGAGGAATACTGTTTGAGGTTCTGGGAAGAATATCAGTGCACTTTCAAGAATACCTATCATGTTAACTTATCTATAATATAAATATTACTGACTGAAAAATTTGAATATCAAGAACAGATAATATGAGTTGAGAAAGTGTTGAAAAAAGAGAGGGTAAGAGGGATAAGAACAGTACACACACAAAGTGATCACGCTCATCCATTCTGGTTTAGTTATGCAACTTTTGACATATTTCCCCTAAAATAAGGATTATAAAACAATGGGTTTTTTAAGCACATTTAGTTTGACATTAGAGAATAAAGAGAAACTTTAAAATTTGTATAATTTTTTATGTTAAGAAGTTGTACAAGGGCTGCCATATAACATACCACAATGAAGTGTGAAGTGATTGTTTTAATAGTACAAATATCATAAATCATGAACCTGATGCAGGGTATGGAGAACTTTGATTAATCAAAACTATATAAATTAAATGACTCCACAATTAATGTTTTGACATTGTGTCTCATACCTTAAAAGGAGCAAGGAAATTTTGAGAGGTTAACAAACAAGATTCTTGTAATTATCTTGATACCTTATGTAATTAAATAATTTATTTTCAGTCATTGTTGCTTCTTTTAGAACTTAAAACTTTGAGTAGCTCCTCAGAAAGTTTTTGTAATTGAAACCAACAAATATGTTCGGAAATCTTATTTTATGAGTACCAGTGTTTGCCCCAAACTGATCCACAATATGTTGAACTAATTGAATGAAGTATAAATATTATGAAGTATAACAGTACTTCAATATTCTGGAAACAACACTTCCTTCAGGTGAAATCATCAGTATTAAATTACCTTGAAAGTACACAACTGCCATGGGATAAGCTTTATGAAAAATTTATGGTAAAAATCAGTGAATGTTCCTTTCAACACATTTAACAAACTCATGAATGGCGTTTTATGGCATGAATTTTCCATCTTATGATGGAAAATTTGTAATTATTTAAGACAAAATAATTGGAACAAAAAATGTCTAAAGAACTGAGTTTAACCAGATAAAGAAAGATCAGTCAAAATTACACACATAAGGAGTTGAAATTAGGTTACAAATGCAGCATGATTTAACTCAATCAGGTCACAAAGATTAAATTGAACTTTGAAAGAGAAATAAAAACAGTTTACTGAGCCAAGGTTTAAGATCAAAATAATTTTCATGTTTTAATTTGAACATTTGAAATAATAAACAAACAAAGAAGACGCATTTCAAAGTAGTTAAATATCATGATGAAAGAAGAATTTTTTATTTATTTATTTATTTCATGAATTATGGAGATGTTTATGCCATGAGTTCTGCTGCTCCACCCAACCAAGACATGGATGAGGGAACTAGGAAGGAGAAATGTTGGGTTGCTGGGGAACGGATGGTACCGAGCAATCATTTGTCTGGAGGAGATGAGGGAAATCCCAGGTGAAAACCTCATCTCGTTCAGCCGAGCAGGGTTTCAACCTGTGCTCTATTACTCGATGGAATCATAAAAGAGACGACACTATCACTAGACCACTGCTGTCAGTAAAGTAAAGAGAGTAGTTGATTTTTGATGTTGAAGAGAAGGAAACATAACTTGCGGTGAGATAAAGTTGCGAGTTTTTAGCAATTTAAAGAAATATTCTGTTTTAAGAAATTAACTTTCCATTTTGACCCATTGGGGAAATAAAATAAATCTGGCCATTATTTGTAATATATAAATGCAAAAAAACCTAGATTTAAAAGTAACTTAAAAGATAAGATGTCCTTAATGAATATACTACAGTTATAGCAATAAAAGTGCTTTTGTAAGCCTCTTGTAAAAAGCCTCATTTGTAAAAGCTCGGATTTAACTTGCTTGAAGTATTATGGGGTAAATTTTTCTGATACCTTTAATTCTCTATTTGAAAATTGGATGAACTTTGAATTATTTACATTCACACAGAAATGTTATTTCATGCTTTGTACATTAATAAAAATATGTTTGAAGCAATATTAACTTTGTGATCAATCCAGAGAAACACAAACTAACACAAAACTCACAAAAACTAGGATGAAATGCCCATTTGCAATGTAGTTCTACACTCACCATCTCCCAGTCAATGCTCTTGAAAAACGGATGATGCACAATATCGAGGAAGCCTGTGTCACGATGACATCCCAACCGGTCAGCGGGATTCTTGTTGAGGAAGCCCTTGAGCACAGAGGCAGCCTTCACGGACAATGATCGGGGAATACGGATAGTCTTCTCCAAGATAACTGCACAAAAAGATTATCACAAAATAAAGAGAATAATGTACCACTAAAATGATAACCAAGAAAACTTTCGCCTCCACTTTCAGTTACTCCATCTGTTAGAATTACCCAGCCTGGTTGTTGGCCGAGATCTAGTATTAGGATTGACATTAATAAAACTGCAACGAATACAGAATCTTAAATATCATTTGGTTCCTTTAATGTACTATCAGAAAGCAGTTTTATAGTTTTTTTGTTGGCCAACGATGACTTCCTTTTGAGGGTGGGGGTTGGTGGATCAGTATTTTGATGTATATTTTTTCTAAAATGAACAATAATTAGTTCCTAACCCCACAGGGAGAGGCAATTCTCATTTAATAGTTTTAAACACAGATAAGATTAAAAAAAAAAAATTTCAGAAGTGGTGTAGAAGCAGCCAGTCATGCACAAATAACTACACCCAAGTATGATATGATGTCAGTTTTACACTGTTTGTCTGCTCCTGCTGTCACTATTATATCTCACACTGCCTTGAACCTTTGAGTTCAGGGTACCAGAGAATAAATAGTTAAGCCCCCATAAGTTGTACAAACATAACTCTCTTTTTAAGTCATTTTGTTTCTGGAAGCTTGAAAAGAGTAAAAGAGGGGTTCAACAATATGTATTTTACTGGAATAGTAATTCATTGACATGTTCATTATCCAAAAATAAACTCATCATTCAAACCTGGTAGGCAACAAAATAAACTGCCAATATGTTTTATTTTGTCATTACATGCACATGCACAGTTTATTTACTGTGCTAACAACGTCAGTCTTGTTTCACGAATACAAATGGATTTTCGCTATCTAAAATTTTATAGGATTCTGAACCTGATATGTTTCTTTGCCACTTCATCTAACCTAAACTTATACAATAGTTTCCCACCACATAATCCATACCCCTGGTGAACATCACAATCCCACAAATCCCAGTGTGCAAATATGACCTTAAATAAAAATTCTTAATGGCAATTTCACTGCGGTAAATGTTTTTGATGTTACCCATGTTTAAGTCTTTCTGTTGAATAAATGATTGGACTGCTGCACTGAGTTGAATTATCTAAAAAATAAACATTCCAAATGTTTGTGCCATTTTCTATTAATTTGTAATGTAATTTAAGAAAATTGTTATTTTCTTGCAACATGTTCATAGCTTTGAAAGCTGCTCAGGACTGCTAGTAACATACAACAGAACCCCTCTTTAACACTTTTCAAGATCCCACAACAAAATGGTGTGAATTGCGGGATATGGGTTTTCACTGTACGATATAAAATATTTTGAAATTAATAAGATGAACACTCAAGTACAGTAACAAGATCCTATGCACTTTTTACAGTTAGAAATATAATACTATTAAAATTAATTAACTAGCAATTATAAATCTGAAAATCAGTGCCACGATTTAAGTTCTTTTTCCATTAAGTAGGGCTACCGGTTCTCTTACATAATGCAACTTTTATTTAAGTATCATAGCAGGCACAGCATTGCGCATTCCTCGGTTAATGCTGAGAGTGACACGGCATGCACTGTAAAAGGCACCACTTCTCTCTACATGATTCATTTGAGCAAGATGTAAGAAGAAGATGTTTTGCTAATATTTATAAAGCAAAGCAAAGTGGGAGGATCTATTAAACCTTCAACACCTTTTGTATGATGATGACCAATAATCTAAGAAGTGATGAAACAGTTTTCCATTATCAAACCCAGCCAAGTCTATGAGTCACTATTTTAGGCAATCAATTTCATTTACTATTTTACATTATCATTTCACCTTCATTAGACATTTAAAAAAGTAGGTAAGACATTCCTTTCTATTAATTTACTTGATAGTGAACTTCAATAATAAAATAGACAATCAGAGAAACCTCAACTAGATGTTTTCCATTATTATAGAATAAAGTATAATACTCTTTTTTTATATACAATTTTATTTTTGTAAGAATAGGGGAGGCTTTTCTTGTAAATATTTGAAAATGGGTAATTCCATACAAAACGGTCCAAAAATAAATACATCATTCAGCCATTTTTTAAAAATTTCGTATCTTCCCTATTCCTTTCCTTATAATTTGATAGTTCAAAACTTTTTGTTTTATTGATCTCAAACCATTTACGTGTGGCAGCCATTATTGTCCTCCAGCACGCATGTATTTTCATGTTTGTTAGCATTTAAATTATGACTTTGATTTTGTGATTTCTGTATTATTTTATGCTCAGAATGAAGTTGTCTGAGTCAAAAAACAATTGTCTTACATTTATCACGTAAAACATATTTTAAATGTCTTATTTACACCATGAATGTTGTTAATAAAAAAAGACATCAGGCATCAAAATGAACGGCAATGTAAAGTGGTCAGAAATTACAATCAGATTTTTTTTATAGACCCTTGACTTCTAATAGCTGTGGAGCATACAAAAAAATTCGCAGAAAAACACAGTTACCATCATTGGATTTGTAATTTTCTTTTGCATATACTCATGTAAAAAATTTTGTTTTTTGAAATGAATTTTAATTTTTAAACCTGAAATGTTTCAAAAAGTGTATGGTTTTTGCAGATACACCAACTTCATTATTTTTTATAAAATAAACTAAGAGTGACAAAAATAATTCTTATTCAGCGAATGATCAATGTTGTGTTTGTGATAATATTTATAAAAGCTTCTGCATGTAAAATATAATGAGTTATTAATTTTTTTTCTTTTCAAAACACTGCTAAAACCGACCAGACACATCATTAAGGAATAAAATTTATACTGTTGCAATCAGAAGAATATCATGATCATTTTACAACTGAAAGCAAATGTTTAAAACTATTTATGTAACCTCCATCAAGTGATAAATAAAACCATGTTTTTAATTAGCAACCAGTGATGGATTTCAGTCACATGTGTTGTTACTGGGCTTATCACTCAACTTACAGGTATAGCTTTAAAAAGATGGACTCCTCAGCTGACGACTGAATACGGCATCGGCAACAGCACGCGTGACTAATGCACCGCTGATCGATTATTCAAAACATGGTTTTACTTACATTCACACATGCGATGTATGAGAAATCGTCTTTCCTTCTGGTTGTGTTTTTCTTCATATTTGAGGTGCAGTAACTTTTTTACTAGCTCAATATACAACAATGTGTTCTAGTTTTCATAAACTTCACACAAAATATTGCAAGATGTGCTATTTTCAGAATTTTATTGTCAGTTCCATAGGAGATATTTAAGCCTAAACTTGACAAAATTTGAAAAAATTCACTTTTCACAAATTCATAAAAAATAAAGGATAAGAGTAAGAACATTGATAATTATTTGAGTAATACTACTAATATGTACCTACACCCACAAAAAATATAAAGCTGCATATAAGTTCATTTTTTCATAAAAAAATTCATAAAAAGTGAACTTTGCTTAATTTTTATATCCAAGTTTGGATGAAACATAGAAGTAAAATATATACTGAACAAAGTTTATACAATGAAATGTATCTTTGCAATGGTTTTTGTTTGAGCTTTATAGAATAAATAGATCATGAGTTATGAGCAATAATGTAAATGCTAACAAATGTTAAAATACGTGCTTGTGGGAGGGCAAAAATGGCCCCACACTTTTTTTTTTTTGGGGGGGGTGCTTTAGGGTTCGTCAACATCAAGGTCATTAGAGCCCATGCAAGTAGGGAAAAATGCAGTTTCGCACCATAGAGAAGAGCCGTAATGACTCTTCCCCGTGTGTGGGACTCGCCGAATATCTCGACCATACCCACTAAAAAACCCTCCTGAAATCAACAAATATCTAAATAGAAAGATGAAAGAAAAGAAAAGAAAACAGAATACCGATACATTATTTCACAAAAAAGGAAAACCATTTTAAAATATTATATTTTCGAATTACAGAAACGAACAATGAAAACAAAGAAGACAGTAAAGATGAAAAGGGAATGCAAATTTTAAACCCTCCCGAGAACTTGTGGGAGGAGCCCCGATCTACTCATAAAATTCAATAGTTTATTAACATTAACCGTTTCATTTCCGAGAATTGTTGGTAAATCTGCAGCCAGACCAATTTGTCTCCGTATACTTGAGTATCTTCTGCAATCAGTTAGTAGGTGACGCACTGTCAGAGAACTGCTACACTCCTCACAAACGGGTTCATCATCAAGTTGTAAGAGATACCTATGAGTGAGAGGACAATGTCCTATGGGCAGGCGGGTCAGCAAGACCTCGTCGCGCCGGGCTGGCCTACAGGAACTGTTCCATGACTTAACAGAAGATTTGATAAGTCGGAGCTTATTCCTTTCAACAGCTAACCACTCATTGCTCCATCCACACATTTAGAGATTGACTCAAATACAAGAGAGGAAATGTATTGTTAAATAGTTAACATAAAGTGTTAAAGGCTTTTTGAAGCAAGCTTTTCAAAGTACACATTCATTGCATCAAAACATTTTACTACATTTTTCTGTATTCTGATTTGATTCTTAACAATGAAGTTGATAGTGAATTCACATTTCCTACTCTTTGGCAAATGCAACATGTTTTTGAGCATTTGAATCTGTTCTTTTCAATATTATCTCCTCCTCAACAGACAACTCCAACCAAATAGAGGGAAATAAGAGTGGACTTATCCTAAAGTAGAAAATATATTTTTAATGATTTGTGATGGGTATTTTATTTTTCTAGATTAATTATTTTACTTAGGACTTTCCAAATTCCTTACAGGTTCTTTTACATGCCATGATAAACAGTTCCAAATTTCTTGCATGAGAAAATATTAGTGAGGTTTCAAATTAGAATAAATTTTTTATGTAATACCCAGGAATCAGTTTTTCAACATTTAGTTTGATTACATAATTCACCAGATCACCACAAGAGAATGAGAAAAGACCACTTAGGGTAAATTGTTGCCTGACATTTCCCAAAATAAGCCTCAGATTTGTTTAAATCTGGTGTGTGAGAGTAATGACTTGTGTACATTGGAAAATGTTATTTCCATCACCCCAGAAACATCCATTAAATTATTTTAAGATGAAGAGACACAAGCAAAATTGTAAGTACCTTGGAAGAGGTAGTCTTCTGTGTTCTGATCAGGATTTTCTGAGGCCCCAGCAATATCAAAGGGACTGCGTCCAGCTAGCATTTCATACAGCAGTACTCCGAGGGCCCACCAATCAACACTAAAAACAAGAACAAAAGTATTAACATACACCTCAACTGGGTTAGATTAGCCTAGCCTTTAAATATTGCAAAAACACTTAACACATTTTGCCTTGTTTTATATGGAGACTATGTCTAAATAGATAAAATTTCACACATTCTGCTCAATGAAGGAGGAGAAAATTTTATTTAATAACGGGTGTAATATGAAACTGAAAAGAAAGGTAAAAACTGAAGATAAAATAGGAACACAGTTAAATATGCTTCTATATTCTCTTCAGGGACAGTCCAACAACTTTGATCAAAGTACATAAAGAAACCAGAGAAGCGTTGAGGTAATAGAGATTACATACAACACTATCCCACATTTTAGGTATAAGAAATGAAAGTAAATAAGCAAGTATCTTAAAAATCAGAAATTTTTCAGTCATGATATTTGCCAAGGTATGGTAAATTTAAAAACAAAGAAATGCAACTGATATATTACTGGATTATTATAATTGATGAACACAATACTGATAAACCTACATATATGTTAAATGTTTTCAGTAATCCAATACATTTTTAGACTCCAAAAACGTTAATACAAAAAGAAACACCTAACTAATTATTACTGGTTTCAAAAGAAAATGCATAATGATTCCCTAGTGAGCCCCTAGCAAAGCTTTATCTAGGAACAAAAGACAGGAGGATGAGGAATATGTAAGTCAGAGATGGTGAACAAATGAATTTGCTGATATAAGACATGGACATACAAAAGACTTAATCATGACACTGAATTGAAATCAGATCCAGTTAGATTTCTGGTTAGACACAAATCTTGGTACTAGTTTAAAGATGATTTGAGTAAAAAATAATCTTTCAGATATGATTTTGAAAAGTACAATTTAAAGAATTTTAACTTTAAGTGTCCAGTTGTAATCATCAAAATATTAGGTTGATGCATAAGTCCGGAGAATGAAAGACTGAAACATTCGGGCCATGTACAGGAAGGAAACCATAGTAAAGAACTGGATCCCTCGATCAAAGAGCGGAATGATGATGAGAGTGATTCTACGCGTTTAGGGAACTACCAAGCTCAATTAATGAGCCACTAAACTTTTTAAGTCTGGCATCCACGATTCACAAAAGTCAGTGCAAATATTGACCGATGTGATAAACTATGGCAGTCACCCATCATGAAACATCTGTAATCTATGTATAATATTAAAAATTCATTTAATGGCAACAACATGCCTTTCAACAGTATTTGAAGAAAAACAAATCAGAAGTTTCCATAAAGTTGCATCAATGCACGTCCCCACTCTACTCAGGTGACCACAGCAGCTACTCTACCAAGAATCTTGTTTGAAAGTTGACTCCACATCCTCCATTGTGTGATAACCTTGCTTCTCAGACTTTGTCATCGCAAGTAGTATCTGACAATCTTCCTGAAGAATCTTCCAGAAAGATCTGTAATATTATTTAATTAACCCACCATTGTCCTTGATCAGAATTGATGGGATGACCCGTTGCTTGTTTCTGGAGAGTAACTTAGTTTATTATCCCCAATGTGGTCATACATAGTTTGCAACTGCTTTTTTGACAATAAAGTTTACTTATTTATTTATTCATAATATAGCACTAAAGTATTTAATGAAAATTTACTTCTTATGTATATTTAAATTTATTTGAGAACACAATCTCGGTTACACTATTTTTCGTGAAGCATCCATACAAAATTTGAATATGTAATAAAACAGTAACTGTTCGATTTTGGTCTTTTTGTTCCTTATCTAAACTTTGACAAGGCACAAACCTGAAACTTAGCTTAGTTCCTACTCCCATTCCTAAGAACTATGACTGTCAAAGTTTCTGTTACTTCAAACAAAATAAAAGTCAACTGCATTAACGTACCAAGGTCACATGTAAAAACAAGAAAAACATAACGTGGACTAGTATATGAATATTACATGCACGTTCATAATGCTGTAGATACTCATAATGTTGTAACATTTTAAACTAAGAGATCATAGCCACAAGATGCTGAAGGGATAGTCTGTTATGACTATCTTTACCTGTCTGTCCACAAAAAGTTTTATGAAGTCCTCGTAGTAGGGGAAGGAACTTATGATTTTCCATGAACCTTTTGAATGGTAGAAAGCAGATGTGAACAAAGAACTTTTTTAAGTCAACAGGAAAGTTCAATGATGTGAACCTTCTTTATGGGTAACTAAGGAAAATAAGGTAGATCCTTTGATGATGCATTTCATATCTCATCAGTTGGTTGAATCACATTTATAGCACATTTATAGGAACAAAATAATTGTTAAGGTACACCTGTCTGGAAATGTCTCCAAGAGGAGATATACAGCAGAACCCCTCTTACCAGGTCTGGTCGAGACCAAGACCCTTGGCAGGTAAATCTGAGGTTCCTGTAAAAAATCAATTTTTGTTCAAAAAGAGCCTGCAATTTCACCAGAATAAACTAGCAAATAAGATGTTATTGAAACTCATTTTATTGAACTGTATGTACATACATAAAAGTATACAAAAAATGAAACATTACAAACTTATTTAAACTTCAAAAACTTCATGTAAGTACATACATATTACATGTATTGTGAATAAAACTGGCGAACTACCTCCCTTCCCTCGTTCTGCCCACCACAACACAAACACATTGCACAACTAACGTCGCGTCACCGTTTTACTTTTCAGGAAAGGCTCATCAAACAATCAATATTTGAGTCAATTATTAGCTAGCTCTTATATGCTGAAAAAGAAAAAAAAACTTCCACAGGAGAGGTCGGTTAATCTGAGGCTAGTTAAGAGGGGTGCTACTGAAATGACTCGCAGAGAGAGTAAGAATGTTGGCATGCATGTTCTGCCTAGAGTCTCATGAATCCGTGCGATGTCAGTGATAGGTCTGCATCGCTGCTAATGAGCCAAAATTTGAATATCAGTTGTAATTTGTGGTTGTTGAACTTCGAATATAAACATTACTTTATCAATTCTTCTAATAAAATGCATTACGCACCTCTTTGTCTTGTGTCTGCACTTTGTCTTCGTGTTGTCATAATATCTCCTTTGAGAAACATTTCCTTACATGTGTACTTTAATAACTTTCCAGTCCTATTAATGTGCTCTATGATTCCTTCAATTTTTTACATGGAGTTCTGGGACATTCTGTATAACTGAGAGGTAGGGATTAAGAATACTAAGAAACATTTCACACTAATACCGTACAACTACTATGAATAATATTTTTAACCCTAATGGTATCGTTGAGGCTGTACTGCAGCATTCTCAAGAATGGATGTATAAAAATCCATATATATACTCCAAATGAGTGCCACCATACATCTAAGATTGAAACTGTGAGGTGGGTCTCTGAAGTGAAAGTGTAATATTCATCCTCACTTCTTTGAATCAAATGCATCTCAATTAAATCCACAGAAAAATATACACGGAATTTTCCTCCAATTACAACATAAGAAACATTAAAAAAAGCACAAAATTGCCATTTTCTCTAATGATACATATATGAAAATTACATTTTACACAATCCTAAATACTTTATCTCCAATTTTAGGTTTGAGTATACAAAGCTTCATTCTTGTTGCGCAGGCAGAACTAGTTTTGGACAATACGCTTTTGTCAGAACTTGTTTCAGTCATTTTGAAAATGACCAAAACTACAACAGTATAACTGTGAAATATTTCACGCTCCACTTGTTTTTGAACAAAGAAAAATAATGATAGATTTCAAAAAGTAGGATTTTCACACTGGTGCCTGCAATATCACTGTACAATGTTTGCTGTGAAAGTTTACAAAGGAGTCAAAGCACATACCATTTGTGCAGCATGAGTAAAATTAGTGAAAGTTTGATGAAAACAGATGATTATATAGAAAAACTATAAGATACATTCATTTTTCATTTCAATAATTATTTAACATGTAATTCAATTTAATATTTTTTTAAAGTATTATATACATAATAGACACAAAATACATCAAGCTAAAACATACATATCATTTGATTGTCACACTAATGTTGTAAGACCAATATCCATTTTCCTTTATCTATATTTTCCCACTAATTAAACTTTCCATTGTTTTTAAGAACTTTGAAAACTTAAAAGGGGTTCTACTGTAGCCAATACCATTGGACTTAACAATCAATCCATGGTACTCATCACTTTATTTTGGCCTTGATACCGTAAGAAATGGTATACACACATAATGATTTCACGCTTTTCAATTTTAGGAGTTCTGATTAATGCTTTGAATAACAAGATCATTCTTGAAATTTAATTTTAACATACATTACTGCCCTTGGTGTATCCAGAAATGGCCAACAAAGCAGGTTGAAGACTTAAACTACTAGAGTGGCAATGAACAGTGTGTCCAAATTAGTGTGGTGCGTGAAAATTGATCTTAGCATGGAAATGTCCATTGAACACTGAATTCAGTGGAAGTAGGTTGCATTCAGAAGAAAAAAGTGAAAAAAGATTTAGAAGGGAGACAAAAAGATTGAATAGAGGAATCCACAAATCAAATTAATAAATAGATACAAAAGGGTGATTGACATAAAATTATACAACATGTTTTATATCCTTCTAAGTTGGATCAAGTTATACATTTTTTCCCCTCACCTGAATCCATAGTCTTCACCTCTGAGAATCTCAGGGGCAATATAATTGGGTGTGCCACAAAATGTGGAGGTAGTGTCACCGGGCCGGATACCCTCCTTGCACATGCCATAGTCAGTCAGCTTGATGTGGCCTTCATGGTCTAATAAAACGTTGTCAAGCTTAAGGTCTCTGTAAATGATTCCTGCAAAAATAAGACCAATAATGAAAAACAACATTTAAAATATTTCTGGGAACTAAAAATGTTGAATGAGTGATGTTCCCAATGTACTCCACTACAAAATGTACCTCACTGTTAAAAAACATAAATGGATGTGTGTCCAACATCACTCATTCAACATTTTATTAAACAGCTATACAAGAAAGAGCAAAACTGAAATAAATGTCATATATTTTAAAGTTATATGTTGAAGCACACTTACTTACAAGCAAAAAGAATGTAAAGCAATGGCATACAACTCACTAGCGCACAAATCTATTTACATGATATTATTTGAGTAAAGCACATTCTCGTCTGTGATTAATTACAATTTTTTTGATATTTCTGTTTATCAAACGTATTTCTTAATTTTCAGATTCTCCAAAATTTTGTAGGTTGTTTACATCCAAAAAAAATTTAATATCCTGAAAGTATTATGATTCTATCTCAATTAGAAGTCAAAAAGAAAAAAGAAAATAATGTTACATGAGCACAATATATGCAAGAACCCATTAATATTAGTATTTGGCACTCATATTTTTTTAATGTTGTGTGAAAATAGAAGATACAACATTGTGGGAAAATAATTAATTAAATTTGTCTGACCACAATATTGTGTTTCTATTTTTATAATTCTACTAACAGAGTTCATGACTTCATTCACACCAGATGTTGAATTTCTTGCATATCAATCAATCAATCAACTTTATTGTCACAAAAGCAGTTACAAACTGTGTATGACCATGTGGAGGACAATAAACTAATTTAACATAACATAAATTATTTAACATTACATCAATTAACATAAATACTATTTTTTGAATCCCTATTGTTACCTACGAGAAATATTTGTCATATTCCATAGACAGATCACAAAAGAATCACTAGAAATCAACCGTTTTCCATAGTAAACGGAGAACTATTGCTCAATCTACTCTTTGAGTTAGATTTTCCCCTCACTATATTTAAAGTAGCTTAACTACATCATGCAAACACATTTGTGTCCTTGATAAACAAAAGATTTCTAATAATGTAACAATGGTGCATCAAGCCACAGACTCTAAACCAAACAAAGAACTTGAACAGAGAAAGAGGCTGGACAACAATAAATAGCAATGTGTGCACAAAATTACTAGGTGAAAACGCGGAAACTGAAGTAAGACGGCAATATGTTCACTGGGAATTTACACATTGCCAATACAATACTACTTCCATAATTAAAAAATAATAATGTAGCAAATATTTCGGAATAAAAGTGCATTATAAACCTTGTTCAGTGCTTCCTCCAACCATTTTTAGTGTCCATTTTTTCCCGGGTATTGATAGATGTATCCTTTTCGAAAATTCAAATTTCTCTTTCATATAGAAAAGTATGATAAATGGAGACATTAAGTTTCATTTATAATTTGGTGTTGTGTGGTTCATAAATCTTTCTTAATCAGTGTCCTCAGCGGATTACACATTACAAACTCAATTGTGACAGACAGAAGAACAAACCTTCAAAATTACAGTAAAATAAGAACAAATTAACACCGCACTGTCACTTCTCCCTCTGTCCACAAAGCCAGCGTTTCCCCGCCTTCGCTCATCCTGAGTTAACATGAATTCGAACGAAGCGCGTGTTTGCAAAAGGAACGAACGGGCTCCTACCCTTGTCGTGGAGGAAGTTGAGAGCAAGCGAGATCTCCGCCGAGTAGAAGCGCGCGTGCTCTTCAGGCAGCCGGCGCTGGCGCTGCATGTGGAACATGAGGTCTCCGCCGCGCACGAACTCGATCACGAAGAAGAGCCGCGACGGCGTCTGGAAGCACGAGTGCAGCCCCACCAGGAACGGGTGGTTCGACGCCGTCTCGAACACGTGCTTCTCCGTCTGCACCCAGTCGATGTCCTGCGAACATTACGTGCAAGAGTTCGTTACTCTCCTTCTCAATGAAAGTAACAACACACTTCACGTTCCACGAAAAAAAAGGTAGTCACGCGTGCTATACCGATTTCGAGGGGTCCGCTCAGTGAATACACTGGGTTCACCTGCTAAGTAAGCTTCTGCATAGTTTTACAACAAAACATTTTATTTTTTAATTGAAAAGAAAATTATGTTTAAGAATATATTCATTTTTTAGATCGATCAGTGAGGTAATTTTCGCTTTACTTAGAATCTACGAAATGAGATCAGTCGGTGGCGGATCTAGACCGAAATCAAGGGGGTGGGGCTAACCGGGGAGCATTTGTGTTTAAAAATTATGGTTTTACTACACAAATTTTATAAATATTGTCTTTAAATAAAATACATCAAATAAATAATTAACAATATGGTATTATTAGTTTTATTAGTCTGGTATTATTAATAAAAATAACAATTATATTATTAATCATAATAACAATATTAACTAATAACATTCATTAATCTGGTAACACTTCTACAAAGTAAGCCATTTAAAAATTCAATTTTTTCTGTCGATCGCTGGTCCAATTTTTTTTTTNGGCTATATCCCCCTTAGGCCCCAAAAGATCCACCACTGGGATCAGCTACTCTGATACATTTCTACGAATTCTGCACGAGAAAATACCGGGAAAAAATCCACACATGCACGCAATTTTTGACTCCCACCATTCTCCATGAAAAAATTTCGTAAAATAAAAATATTAGAATGTAATATGTAACAATGGAGTCCTCTCAAGAAATTGAAGAGGCAAATGGCAATTGCGATAGGATCCCGTTTTTACTACATCACATGCTGATTAGGTCTGGGAGTCAATCTGAACGTATGAGTCAATGTTCCAATACTTTACCAAGAATGTAACCCCGAACACCCAGTCAACAGCTCTGCTCTTCTCGCTGAGTTGCACTGGAGTCCCGTCAAGAATACCACCGAGTGAACAGGTTTAGAGGAAGGAAAGGACCTTTGGATGTGACATTCCAGCGTTACAGTATCCGAACTATAAAGTTAGGATGCCATACTGAAAGGTTTGGAGAAATACTTTCCTCTCTAATTTTATCTGAAATTTATGGTGTTTTAGTTCAGCAGAACCCTTCTTTCCGGTCTGGTCTGGACCGTACCCTGACCGGTTACCCCCCCCTTAGGCCGGTTAATCCGAGGTACACGTGAAGTACGGATTTTCGTTCAAAAAGAACCTACAATTTTATCCCAAATAAACAAGAGACGTCATTCCAACTCATTTTATTGTTCTGTTTGTATATACATTCATAAACAAACACGAAAAATATAATTCATAGAAAAATGGATTCGGAAGCAAGAACTCCCTCCCCATCCCCCGTTCTGCCCACCACAACACAAATACATTTGCACAGCTAGCGTTGCGTCACCCCGTTTTACTATCCAGTAGAGGCCCGTCAAACAACCAACGTTTAAGTCACTATCTGACAGCTACTACACGTTAAAGGAGAGAAGAAAACAACTGTTCAACGGGATAGGCCGGTTCATCCGAGGAGCGATTAAAGGCGTTCTACTGTATGTTCATTTAAAGTGTTACCAATAACTTCTCGCAGCTGTGCTATTACATACCTCGTCGTCTGTGACGAGCGCCTTCTTGATGACCTTCATGGCGTAGATGTGCCGCGTCCGCCGCAGCTCCACCATCAGCACCTTGGCGTAGCTGCCGCGCCCGATCACACGGATGAGCTCGAAGTCTGCTAATGAGTACTGCCGCTGGCCACTCTCCAGCGCCTCCTCGCCTGCATCCCACGGCACACACGCGCCAGCGCGCCGCCGATAATTCACGTGGACTCACAAGAGTGAATAAATGCATTGGGCGTGTGGACCCTCATACGAAATCGAGATATACCTCCGATTATTCAAATGGTCCCGATAAATATTTAACCAACAGAGGTATATTGTTGGCGTGATCATGAATTAAGTAACTCAAAGTAATTTTCTGTTCATATTTGATCCTATCTCTAAAATAAATTTTTGATGAAGTTTTTATTATTAGCTGAATTTCAGAACAGAAGGCAGTTAAATGACAAGTATTGATTTAAAATCATATCTTTTCACGAAGATAATCGCTTCGGGTAATGGATAATTGTAAAATGACAATTTAGGATGAACAGTTAAAAAATTCTCTGGATTCAATCCAATAAATATTGCAAATATCCAACTTAATAACGTGACGTGACACCCATATTTTTCTCCAATTTTACAACACACACAATTTACAACATCAAACAGTGTATACTACTAAACAATAAACCCACTTTACATAAAATCGCCTCCAAAGACGTGCCCTTATAGGTGTTCCAATTCGGTTAGTAGACAGAGGTGGATGAGTACGAAGCAAAATTTTCCCTCCCGAACAAGATCACATCACAAATTGAGGGAATATTACAATGTGTCCATTACCGAACAGTGCACACGTATCCCGTACGTTTACCACTTACGAATCACGAGTAGGCTCCGCGTAGGGGCCAAACAACATGAGCTCTTTAACAAAGCGAAAGCGTTCCGTCTACGCAGTTCCGATACAAGGAATCGTAGATGGAAAAGTTTAAGTCGGTTAAAAAACATAATATTTTCTTAAAATTCCAAAACCATCAAGTATTTACACGTTAGTTAGTAAAAGCAAATAACAGAGAATACACAAATGAATCGGCGTTTCATTCGAAATCTACGTTACTAATGTGATCCCAGGAATTCTTCACTTATGCAATTCTATGACGTTTGAAACAAAACATGAATTTTGGCCATTCCATTAAATCCACTAAATGGAATCTCACAGTTGAATCTACTGAAAGTTTATCCCTTAACTTTTATCACCTCTGGTCACTACAAAATGAAATAAATGCAAACTGGGATGTGAGTAGCATGAACAGCACGTGCAATTTTTGAACATTTTTAGCAGATTTGCAAACACAAAAGATAAAACTTATATCCATTAGGGTGAAGATATACATAGAGGAGTGAGACGACTACGCCAAATTGTTGATTTGGAAGCGTCGGTTTTTTTATTCATAAAGATGCGTACACATTTGAAGGATGCAATGTATGAACGGAACCGAGGCGAGCATACAAGTGAGGACCTGTCACCGAGGTACGGCAAACCGCCTCGTACCCGTTCGCCGAATCGCAGAGGCGGTTCGCAGCACATCAAGGAGAATTCGGCCCCGAACCGCATGCTCGCTTTGACTTCCCTACGTCGAAAGTCCGGAGAGAACGAATGGACGGATATCTGCCTCGGTAGCTACAAAAGTGCTCAGACGAGACATTCGCCTCGCCTCGGTCCCGTTCGTACGTCGCCTCGTCCACATAAGTGCGCACCTTAAGAAGGACTGAACCTATCGTGCGATTGGAGATACAGCGTTGTCTTGATTGGTACCTTGAGCCTCGCCACCATCGTTGCTTTACGGTCCTGTGATTACCCGTACAATCGATTTATCACCATGGACTTCACTCAAACTGAATTGGGATGAGGTACGGAAGGCATAAAATAACGTGTTAACTACGAGTACAGATTTTAATGATCCCACACCATGGCGTAGAATATTCATTGGTGTTACAACAGTAATAATAATTACGCCCTTTGGACTCGAATGTGTAACTGATGAAACGATTACCCGCAATTAAAAATACTACACGATGATAAATGTTTTAAATATGAAAACGATGCCACCGTTTCCAAATTTGTGTAACACCCGCATCATGTATCAAATCTCTAGGAACCCCAAAATCTTTCAGAGGTTACGAACAACCTACATCCTTTCTAGTAAAGAGACGAACTAACGAGGTCAGGCATCATACGACCCGAAAAAAAGAACAAAATTTAATAGCGAAGCGTGGGGAGGGGTAATGGCAATAGGGGCGTATGTTAAGTAATGCGTAGTGAAGTTAATACAGCGCTTTGGTGGCGTGCCGTGTCAAAAGAGCGCAGGACTCAAAGCTCACACAGCGGCTGAAAAAGATCCCGCACAAAAGCCTGGAGCCTTCACGTCCGCGGGCGAGGCGGTGAAGGACGAGCACCGTAACACGAGCGGGAAAATGAATATACAAAGCGGTGAAACAATATCCATTACATTCGTACGTACAACGTATACTCCGATAACGAGTGAAACTTCCACCACAATATTCAAAGAGGGTCGGTAACAACATTTTATCAAACAATTTATCAACAACAAAATTTCCGAAGATAAATAACTCGTTCTATTCAATATTGACGTAAGATCATCTCCAGACAGGGAATTTGAAGATCATTCGCGGAAGGGTTTAAGGAGTAGTAATTTAACTAACACGACCAGGAAAAATTATCCCGAGTATGTCATTATCCCGTGTTATTTTTCCCTGATAAAATTATTTCATTCACAACCAGTTGCTTGTCAAGAAAACAAACTTTGCACGAGAATTATCCACAACGAAAACATTTTGGATAGCTACGGTTGAATAATAATGTTAAAAGAAACAGCTATTAACAATGTTTACGTTCTAAATTTGTGTACCGTTCGGGCAAAGTATTTCTAATAAAACCAAGTGAATTTGTACTACCANGATTAAATTCGCAAAAATGAAATCAAACCGTCCGGTACCAATCGAAAATGATTCAACCAATAGGACGAGGTTCCACGAATATGATAGGATCCAAATATTTACGAGGGATCTTGTTTAATGAAACTCAATGAAAAACAACTTCAGTTTGCTCGCATATCCAATCTTGAAAAGCGTTATGCCAATAAATCAACGCTCTGCAGTTAACATAGTCAATCGACTCAATACTTACTAGCAACAGAGATATTAATCAGCAAATTAACACGTACTAATGAACGTGTTAATCGCACAGAACACGTACAGAAAACATCAGGCAACGGTGAAGTATTCGTAAACATTCGCTAGACTAATATATCCTCTTTTATCAAAACAAGAACTTGCACTATTCGATTTAATTATTATTATAATAAATTATACTGAATTTATTTCTTTGGTAGGCTACTACTATCTAAAGTATTTTATCCGAATGCTTTATCTTAACGAGATAATATATATCTGAAATTCTGCGACTTTGATCCAACTTCCACCAAATTAAGTCTTATTTTAAAATAATTATACAGCAATAACAAAAATAGTTATACAGGAAAACGGAAGCAACTTTAGTATCTGAGTATATGAAACAGGAGCTATATGAAATGTTAATTTTCCTTCGAACGCTAAGCGTAAACACTCAGACAGCAAAAAAATCTATCCCTCTGCCTCCCACAATTGATTCAAATGCAGCTGCCCACAGGGAAATAAAAACTTGCCAAAGGCGACACAAGAGGAAAAGCAAAACTCGATTCGTGCACAATTATGGCAAAGAGAAAATTAATCAGCGGAACAGCAATTACTCAAGTGGAACGCATCGCTTAGGCAATTTGTAATGCCTAGCGCTAAATATACGCGGTAGGGGAGAATTTGAGGCGAATTGGCGTCCAAAACGTTGTGACATGTCAACACACGAGAATATTTTACATGCAGTGTATGGCGCGTATCCTGGATCCATATATAACATACATAAATTATTAGTCACAAATTGATTCGTGTGTTCCACAAAATTTCTCAACATCCGTATAGCATAAATCAAATATGAAGAAATTTTTATTCGTACTGTAGTTAGTGGAAACAAGGAGTAAAAAAATTATTAATGATTTCAGCTTTTATTCTTTTTTTATCGAACAGACTTTTCACACCGACAGAAAAAAAACATTAAATTTTGTCTTTGTGCAAATGAAACACTGATATGGTTGATGTAAATACGTTCACGCTGAATGAACCAAACGGGAATACATCATAATATTTTCTCAATCGTTTACTACTCGATTATCCTGAACAAATATGTCTCCAAATCGTAAAACTGTTTGCATACAAAACTACTCACTGTACGTGTTCACATAATATACACGTGAGGTGATAAAAGCTTCAAGATGAGCGGTAATATTTCCTAATGAAGCATTAAACAAAACAATAACTTTTCGTGTAACGATACAATAAGAAGTCAATACATGAGTAGATTCATAAATCACTTCGAAACACACAATACAATTTTCACACAAATACAAATAACCATAATTAATAGAAACATTGATAGGAAAATAAAATTTGTAATATTTAATATTGAGACATCCTCATAAAAACAAATCTCTTAAATTGCGGTTAACCACACCGCCAGGTAACAATTAATTATGTTATAGTGAATGAAAATGGGAGATAGGACACAAGTTGAATGCCATCAGTAGGGATTGGAGGTCGAACGGGGTAGCTTAGTGGAAGCCTCCTGTTCAATCCCCGGTCCCATTTTCATTTAATATAATGTAACTAACATTCTCGTTTATTGAAAATACAACATACACATGACTAGGCATGAATCATGCAATCATTTGAGAAATAATTCAATGTTTCTAGCAATATTTAGTATTTAACAAACTAAAGTAAACATGAATAACCAAACAAACAAAGCTACTGCCACCACCACCAACACAATACACCAGGAAGGGAAACAGTTCGGGAAAGGGAAATAGATTAGCTCTGAGGCAGTGCCAACTTACCTTAAGAGCATGAAAAGAAAATTCGAATATTTACAACGTGTAACAAATGTTGAAATCATAAGATTGGTGCCGGTTTTCTCTTCCCTCAAAAAGAATTTGTAATTTTGTGTCTCCCTAGAAGCGTTGAAAATATTTAGGATCTGTTGATTTGCCGATTCTCAAATCATAACTACTCAGGATTTGTGGCAAAGAAAAAAATTTTTTTTTTACGGTAGGTTGATCGCATTCTAAGCATCGAAATAAGGCAGTTCATGTGCTCCAATATAAATTTGATACTTGACCAATTCTGGGAACATGTTTTAAATGGTTGAGAATTACCTAAAACTATCATTGCATATTTTTTACATGTTTTAAAGCCGTAGATATTGAGTTATGAGGTGTTGATTAAATATTCCTTACGGAACGTTTGAACAGCCCATGGCGTTGACATCTCATTATGTTATACAACAGACATCAGCAAACAAGACCAACTTATTGAAAATAATGGTTGTCAAATTCGGATGATTTGTCATCAATTTGAATCAACATGAGGGCATTGCTTGTAGAGCTTTAGTTAACTATTTCGGCGTCATATGACACTGATTTAAGAAGTGAGTGGTTTTGATCGCGAGATGCAACATGTGGAATTTACCATTTTATTTCGAATACAAATCATGAGATTCTGAAAATTATTGATAAAATAGGTAAGATACTTGATACTTTTAGAACTAAGAGCACGTATTAAAACAATTTTAATTTTTTTTTTTTTTTTGTACTTTAGTCTCTTGCAACAAAAGTCAAAATCTTCGCGGACATTCAGAACTGACCCCCCCACCCCCACCCCCAGACGGGTTACACTCTTCACGAACCTTTCACCCCACAACCGCACGGTTATCCCACAATAAGCCCGAACCCAACACAAGAACAAAACAAGACACTCCACAGAGGCGGGCACACGACACACAAAGCACGAGTCCGAAGAGACCCAGCACAGCGTGCGGCGCTGCCAACCTTCTTCCGTGGGTGGCTGAACTTCGAAGTTGGGGATCACCGTCTGCGCCGCATATCCAGACTCGCTTTTGCCCACGCCAGCGGCGACGACGGAGTTGGCAGAGGCGACGGCGGAAGCGTCGGTGACGTCGGCCACCAAAGACGAGCGCTTGCTGCGGCGACGCAAGGAAGGCGGGCCCCAGCGCCCCATGGACGAGGAGGAAGCCCTGGTGGAGGTGGAGGAAGAATGGGCGGAGGAGTACGAATTGGAGGAGGCGGCGGAGGTGGCTCGAATGGAGGAGGCGCGCGCAGACTCACTCTTGGAAGGGTCCTCCACCGGCACGGACTCCGCACTCAGCTCCAGTGGCGGCTCGGGGAACTCCTTCAGGTCTGGCAACAGTTCAGAGGTGGGTGTGCCTGCGAAGTGGAACGATGACCAACATTACAAGCACTATGAGCGTTCGCAATCACACGGAGCTGTGGGTTCGAAGCACTGTCTCTAATTAATGGTTAATTACTGCACGGCAGAGAGCAGCGCCGCGGAAAAACATGTACTCCTACTTGTCTCACTCAAGTGGACATGAAAAGAGAGCGAAATATTCAATGGACTCGGAAATAATTTTCAAACAAAAACCTCTATTTTTCTTTCAGGCGGAATTTTTAAACTGGTATTTTGTTAGGTTTCAATTTTCTGAATTTTTTTGTTTTATATATTTTGTACATATTCATTCAATATCGAGAAGGTGCAATGAAAATCCGAACAAGTACTAATATTTTTTAGTTATTAGTACGAAGTTTACACAAAAATTAACGAACCATCAATTTGAAAAAAAAAGGGGGGGGGGAGGACTCTCGCCAGTTTTGACATTTGCAAGTTTTTCCAAAATATTTGTCCAATATGTTAATTGCCACCTTCCTACAAAATGCACATTGACATTGCGTGTTTCATTTGCCACGCAGTCTCAAACGGCACGAGACGGTTAAGGTGGACGTTAGACATTCGGCCGAGGTTTATCATGAAGGAGTAGCCGTACCAAGAGCTCTCACTCGCGCACTTACTGCACGTTCTCACATCAGTTACCAAGCACTATCAGTAACTAACATGGTAACCTAGTTTCCTATTCATGTGTTATTCATAAAAATGAAGAAAATGAATCCAAACACAATATTCTTGTCAGCTTAAAGCAACATGAATCATTTTTTAAATATTTATAACTAAAAAAGATGATAAAGACGTTCTTAAAAAGTTTATTGAAACCGACATAGCAAACAGTTTAGGTTAATCTTCTTTGGTAGAAATTTAGTGTATTGAAATATTCTACGTTCAAATATATTAAATGCAAAGGATGAAGAGTTTAAGAGCTAAGTATGATTATGTCTAATGAAGACATAATAGGATGAACGCTGCGAGTCCTGAGTTGGACGTACGCTCACCGTCCTCACTCAACTACTCTCCACTGTCATGGATATTGAGACTTATTTTAATGCGTATCTACTTTAGTTCCGTAGCATTTAAATCTACTTTATACGTAATTTTGCATCGTGGAATTTGAGACTTATGGCAAATCAGTCGCAACCTCTGAAACATTACACAAATTTATAGAAGAAATAGAATGATTTGGTGAATGAAACCGAAGAATTCGATGAAATATTACCATCGTGGAAGGCTGACAACAAACATCAGCAACAATAGGAGGAACGAAGATAAGTAGCTATAATAAGACACTCACTGACGGTTGGAGTCTCGCCATTGGGTTCATCGGGGCGTAGTACCGGTTCAGCAACGTGTTCCGAGGAGCAGGGCTTCTGCACAAGCTTATGGCACTTCTTGTGAACCAATAGCTTGCATTGGATGCATTTAAAGCCCTGCCGTCCCAGTCCCCAGATGCGGTCCTGGCAGAAGGCACAGAAGGCGCGCTGGAACAGGAGAAACACACACGCCACTAGGGAAGGATCTTCTCGGGGAGATCAAATGATGATCCAACTCGAAAATTCTGAATAAAACGTTTAATTTATCTCCGATATCGCTCATCAGGCTCTTCATTTTACTCAGCAGATTTTGGAAAACAAGTTGACTTACTTAACCGTACACTCGGATAATGCCAACATCCAAGTATCACGTTTTATATACTGTCGCCACACATNTAATGCCAACACCCAAGTATCACGTTTTATATACTGTCGCCACACATAGGAAGATAATAACAAATAATTTGAAAACATGACTAAGAGGTCAAAATGCAAAGCTATACTAGAAATATCATTTCATAGATTTTTTATTTCATTAAGTTTATGACAAACTTCTACGCTTTCTGTTACAGGTGATTGTTAAAATAGCCTTCATCCATAGAGAATTATTAATGTAGAACTAAAGTACAATTTGAGACGCTCCATAAGACACCTAACATTCGTAACATTTCAGTAAAGTTAAGAATTCAATTAATTTCTTCTAAACTAACCAAGTCGCTAATACATTTCATGTAATAAGATATATCACAATAGAATAGTGGAATACATCTTTACACGTATCACTACAAATCATAAATACAATGAAATTTTTGTCAGACACGGCCGTTCATGCGAAGATTGATTCTCATGCGAGAATTCCTGTATTCATGCGAAAGAGTACAAGACTTACTCGGTTGAACCGCTTCGCTTGGAAGATGTGTCCATTGACGCGATAGAGTTTCCTCCAGCGCCGCGCGCCGCGCCGGTAGATGCTACCTGCAACACACAAACGAAAAACGTGAGTACTCAAGTTCAAATTCAAGCCAAAACCACCACCAATATGCGTGCTGACAAACCATTATTTAAAAAAAAAAAAAAAAAAAAAAAACTTGTACTGATTTTTTAAGGTCATAGTTAAAATAGATTAATGTTCATTTACTTTACATAATAAAGCCACACATAGAAGATACGTAGGCAATGATACAAAAAATTAATCTCGGATAAGAAAATGTGTTCGCTAATTGATTTTACAAAACATGAACTTCTTCAAAAATTGTAAATATGAAGACACGGAGAGTGGTTATAAAGCAATCAATTAAGACCAGATGAATCTAAGACATAAAATAATGTTTTCTAATTACAGTACATCCAACAGATATAAAGGAAAACCAGTAATTTGTTTTCAATTAATCTACCTCCTAACATACTATATGAAGAACCAGACAAGGAAGAATCACTTTCCTTACACACGCTTTTCAAATATACTCTAAAAGAAAATTTCTTTTTTTTTTTTTTTTAAATCTCAGATGTTTTTACATCGTCAATGCAGCGCGGAGAAGCAAAGCAAAGAATGTTTTTCAAACCGTAAACAGATAATATTTGTCGAAGCGACAGCGTAATCATAATTTGTTTCGAGAGTAAAATGACTTCAAAAACTCGATGAATCATTAATTACGAAACCAACGCACATTAATAATTTTCACGCAAATCAAATTTACAAAATGCAAAACGCCAAATGCAAATTAAGCTGAACGTACAAGGGGAAACATTGCATGAAAATTAAAGCACCACAAAAGGATCCTTTATTATTTATTTTAAAATTATTTATTTTTCCATCAAAACGAGTGAAATGACATGCAGAGAAAGCGAATATCATATGACTATTAGTTTGGAATCACAGGCGCAAAATCAATGGCTACACTGATTCCAGAAAGAGCACATGGGAATAAAAAAGTGTTTCCTGCCAACTCTAATCAGAATGACAGATTGAGACTCTCCCAAAAAGTTTTATTTATTTATGGTTCGTAGATAGAACAATGGAAAAGACAATAGCATGCGAACGTGGTCTACACTGCGGGTATGTAAAAGCGTCCAAAATTTCAAGTAGAAAACTTTAACGTGGTTTTGAAGAAGTAAAAAAAATAAAATAAAAAAAAATCAAGACAATAGGTCTGTAAGAATGTATTTCAAAATTGGAAAAGTCGAGGTGTTATGGTATTTACTTCGCGGGTAAAATATTACGCAATCAAGTGCATATTTCTTTCTCGAGATTCCTTGAAATACAGGAAAATAAATAATATATGACGAATCAACAATTAATAACAATAACCACTATGTGGTAATTATGTACCAAAACGAAGATAAATAATTATGTAAGACAGAATCACAGATATTACGTTCTCACAATTAAGAAAGGAAATAATCAAAGTAGGCACATACACGCAAATAAAACGGTCGCTTCTCTGACATGAAATGGAGAATGAAAGACTACAGACATCGAATAAATGAAAGTGTAAAATGGACCAATGGAGATTTAAAGATAAGAATGGATGTGTTCTGCAGTTGATGTTCTTCATTATGGACGAGTTGAAAATTAAAATGAAGGTAAAAACAGAGCATAATTCGATAAACAACCCTTCCATCTGTAATTTATACACGAAAAACACGCAATATTAGAACATTTACATCTTTGGGTAGTAGCAAACACATCAGCATGTAGACACCTTCAATGTGATTTAATTAAACTCAACACGTGATCAATAATAAGTTCTTCGAAAAGTCTAATGGATGTTTCATTGATAATGATAATGGTTATATAATAAATCTATCATCAAGCGTTTCCATATGATTACGATAAGGCCCCTCTCCAACAGAGCGGAATTCTACGACCTATTCAACTACTGATGTCTCGTCATGTGATTACATAAATTTAGAGAGAAATAGTTAAACCTTAACAGATGTACGTTACAAAGGAAACAAATACGATGATATAGTTACTGGTAATAGTCACACTACTAAAGGTAGATATTTCAAAGTAGTTACTTAACCTCTCAGAGGGTAAATTAATTTACAAACATTACTCAAGACATAGACAGTTCTTAAAGATTGTAAACATATCTCTTTCCATATATCTTGCTGCATCTTAGCAACAAAGACTTGTACATCTTCATTTGCAAAAGAGTTTGTAGGTGTTCATATGCATAGTACAGATATATCAGCAGGAATGAGGGGAGTGGAGAGGTAGAACGACAGCTTAACTTCAATCACATAACTTTCACATTCCTCAATTTTCGTCTTCTTCACATCATTTGTTTTCCCCAATAATTTAACAATAATTTAATGCGCACTCGACCAGTTCGTTAGGTGATATCTGAACTATTTGAGAGAATAAGTTCCCAGTATTTTACCAAGTACATCTTGACTTACGGTAAAAAACAAACAAAACAAAGCATTCTAATCGCTATTAAGTAGCAGAAAAAGTTGTTTACTAACAGATATATCGTTTCATGTATACGTGTATTTTTACTAAAGATATTTAAGACTTAAAGGTGATCCGACTTAATGCCCACGAACGAAGTGACTTCCTTGTCTTCTTATACAGATTTACAGCGCGTATTATTGGATGGAGTACATGCTTATTACACCTAATTATCGAATTCAAATAATAGCCAGGATATGAGAAATGTAATTAAAGAGACAATTCAATGAATGTTCGATTACCCCGACCACAATAACGTGCTTTTATGGTAACTCACGAACACGATCGATTTGCAGAATCATTTATTCTAGGTCTGAGGTTTCTCGCTAAGAAGAGTGCCACATTGGAAACTTTTCGCATGTTTGAGGGCGGCAATTTTATACTGAACCAATTTTCAGTAAATTCAATAGGAAATAATGTTCACGTATACATGAAATAATATGCAGAGTTTACTTAAACAGAGGTTAAATTATTTTAATACCTCACAACACTTATGACGTTGCTTAGGAGAGCGAATTTAACTTGTCAGTGAAATTAAATTTCGAAGAGAAGTATGTACCAATGGCAGTTTGTTTAAATTTATATTTATAAACGTCAAAATAACAATACGAAGACAAAATCCATACTAATAATTAAACATGAAACGTGAAAGTGTATATGTCTGTTTGTTACTTGATCACGATTAAACCACTGAACCGATCGTGATGAAATATTGGCAAGGAGATAGTTGTCCAGGATGAATAAAGGATAACGTTTATTTTAAAAATGTGTGATAATAAAGATGGAAATGGTTTTGGCACTAAACGTCGATTAAATCGGGAAAAAGTTATATTCGCTTACGATTAGAGATAGGTGGCAACTATAAGCGACAATATTGTTTGCCTCAGATAGCACTACAAAAAAAGTCTGCGACACCATATGTCTACCTACAAAAATTAACCTAAATTATCGATAAAACGTTATTAACGATAGAAGTGTTAAAATACTTTAAGAGCGTAATTTAAGAAGGAAAAAATCAATCGTCAACAAATTTAATGACCTATTTGTTTTGTGCATTTAAAAAACGTCTTTAAATTGTTAAATTTCGACAAATAGTTTAGATTTTAGAAGAATTTTAATGAAATGGTGCAGCTGCGTCATGTCCCGGAAGCGAAAATGTGACCGACGCGTCTTCCTCGAGATGGTGTAGTGCATACAACTATAAATACAAAAACATACAAGGAGAACTTAATGGAAGCAACGGAGGATCGACCTCAAGCAAACAATGAAGGAATAACCACATAGCTCTACTGTTGCTGATCAAGAAATAAGTAGGAAGTAAAAATCTAAAAGTAAATCTAAATCTGACCTGATTTTAATGAAAATAGAGGAAAAAGATACATGCTTGTCCGAAACATTGCAGTCATTTTAGTCCAAGTCGCCTTCTTAGGGTGTTTCTGGGTAGCAGTTAAAAGAAATGTGACCTCTATTTATGTTGGGTCTGTAGGATAGTATCAGCAAGACGATTGTAGGTGTGATTTTTATTACCAAAAGTAACATGATGATTCACGCACGCTGTACAATTGCGTGAAATGAATGTTTTGAATGTTTCAGTTTCCTTAAATTACTTAATTATCTTTTGAACGTCAAAACTGAATCACAAAAAACAATAGTTTTCTTATCGTTTTCCGCCGTGAATTGAAAGATAAATTAATCACTTCATTGTTTTCCCAAAAACGTTAGAAAATATTTATTTTGTAAAAGTACATTAAAGTCCACTTACAAATCTCACCGCAATTCTTGATCGATAGCCTATTTTTATCGAATGAAAATTAATTAAGTTTTGAATGAACTATGAATTATTTTCTTAAACTTTATTTGATATTTTTAAAAGATTTCGTGGGCCGTGAAAAGTGTCCTCATGGGCTGTCAACTAGAAACATCTGCTCTAGAGTGAAAATATAACTCATGACTGACACGAAAGAAACAAATATGAAATTAAGAGTCAGGGTTTCGGTCATTGCGTTGGTGACCAATTATAATTTAAACTATTCAACCGGTTCAATTTTCAACCATTGTTTTCACCAAAGTAGTATTTAAGCTTTCATCTCTGTTCGAAATCTTAATCAATTATATTACCTTAACAAGCAAGGTCCAGCACTCGAGATTCGAGATGTATTTTTTAATTTCTTCCCCTTCAAATTTTAAATCTACAAATCAACATAATTAATCCACATAATTTCAAGAGAACAATTAAAAAACAACTTTTATTAACTTCTGGTAATATTACAAATTCTCATTTCTTTAATTTTATTTAATTTATTCGCTTCGCTCGATGGGGTTTTCTCCCCAGAATTACATTAGGTTTTCTCCCCAGATAGCCCGCGGGCGGATTTTTATTTTTTACGGGTCCGCACTAGTCAGGTTTCGGGGATACCTTCCAGGCATCGATAACAATGTGTGGTTGTTATTCGCATTTTCAATTCGCAAACTCGGGGTGACGCGTAAAACTATGCTTACGTGAAAAAATAGAGTAAGTTTCATGAGTAAGTGTTGGTCAACAGTATTAGGAATAAAATGGTGATTCCAGCTTGACTACAGTCTTTGTGAACTAGTACAATTTCGAAACAGATTAATCGATGAATGACGGGATGAAAGAAGGAACAGATCTGGTCTGCAATCAATATGAACCGCTAAATTTCCCAAATTATCTTTGGGTATCTGATTTGGCATTCCGATTAGTTGTCAGACCGGAGAATGTAATCCTCATCCTGTAGAAGCCATATGTGAAGTATTGTTGTGCATTTAATGTACTGAAACCACAAACTTTGTATGTATTTCGTCAATGCCCCAAAAGAATATTTTTTGTCCGGGAACGTAATTGTCCGGCATCTTGCATCCGGACAACCCTTGTAGTAGAATTACAGCGTGAATCGACCACCGTCTCCTGTAGTTCGATTTAGAACAGGAATGTCCGCCGACGATCGTTCCCTTCGCATCCGCTGAGCAAGTGAGAGCGCTCTTGTCGCTCTATAAATAGCTCGAGCCGTAAATCGAGACGAGGAGTTCGATGCGCGCAAAGCGTCTCCCAATGGGATGGGGACACGAGCGGCAGATTTACACACATAGAGGAATTAATGTCAGACAGAAAAAAAAGGGAAGAAAATGAATAGTTGGGGGATTATTACCGAAAAAAAAGAGACGAAGGGAAATCCCGGACTGTTCCATGTTTTGAGCTGTTTTTCATATATTCGTGATATGTTTGCCATGGAGTATATTTGTCATGGGTCAGGAATTTGTGGAAAATTGAGCTTTTGCAACTCGTTTAATCCCCTTTGTTCCTCCCCGATAGGGGCTACTATTTTCACCAATTTTCAAACTTAAATAAAATAAAATAGGAAAAGGAAACACACTACATAATTGTAATAACATTTTATAACGGTATGTATGATAAAAAGGATTAATCGATAGACTTCATTTCACCAACACGCTCCTGTGGTGTGTGTTTGGATTTTCAAACGTCGAAGTTGTAAAATTTAAGGACAACTGCAGCCAGATGCACTGTTAGGATAGATCGGAAGTGGAATATGTGAAAATTGTGAGTTGTTAAATAATTCTTATTCCTGGTTACTGTACACAATAGTCCAGAGATGTAGAACTGCAGGAAACTACAGAATGTATTTGTTGACGAATAACAGAAATTGCTCAAGACAATTTTCAATATAGAAAGTATGTAAGATAAAACAAAGGCGAAATCGTTCACTAAAATTTAGTGCCTAAAAGACTTCAATACGAGAGGTGATCAACAACATGCATCTGATCCAGTGAATGAACGTCAGAGAAGACAGGCTTCTCGTATCACACTGAACAATACCCGGTCAGTCTTCCCCCTGCGCATTACTCACTAGCAATACTGCAACTAAGAACAATAGAGAACACAAGTGCTTTACCTGGTTCCTGTCAAGTTAAGACCGTTCTCATCAGCCGTTCCGAAGACCCTTTATGTTTTGCTTTTATTATGATAATTAAAGAGTCAAAAAAATATCCTGAACAGTGTGCAGCACTTAACGGACAAAAAAGTAAGCTAAAAAGAGAGAAAAGTACTTCCATTAAAATACAGATAACCTGTAGTTAAAATATCTCCCCGGGTGGGAAAATGTCACCGTCTAAACATTGAAAGAGCAGCGATTTAATCAGTTTCAAAAGGGCATTAATTCAACATACAACTGAAGAAACGAGTAATGTATAACAATAATAATAATAAAAACGAGTCCACATTACAATATTCATAAACAAAGACGAAAAATAAAAACAAAAAAACTCATTAAGAAAACAATTCAATATTGTATCAATACCTAATGATTTAAAAATCATTAAAACAACCAAAGGTGAGACTACATGACGGCATAAGATCAAAAATAGGTTGCAACGAAGATGTACTTAAGTTAAAATTTAACATGTTGGCTAAGAAAACGTAGAAATTTTTATAAGGAATGTAGCAATCAAGGATAAAAAAGACTGAGAAGAATTCAATGTTTGCTACAAGCCTAGTAGATTGTAATAGAACCGTAACAGTAGAACTTTATGACCAGTTTTATTACTCATGCAGAAAGTCCTCCACTTCAAAATGAAATAACTTCGCTCATGAAAACATACACGCTTCATGTGTTATGATATTCCCCTGTAATGCAAACATCATTTTATGTTCCATGTTACATTTACAACGCTTAGTCATAAATCTACAAATATCGTTTAATTTTAAAAACGAAACAATGTATTCGTTCGGAGTTTTCACGAAATTCTCTTCAACAAAGAATTTTTTTCCTTCTTTTTACGTCAGTAAAACCAGAATGACCTTCCAATAAACGAACCACCGTTACAGCATTTTGTAATTTATTTTTATGGTCTCCAGCAATCTAAAATAAATGTCTTACTCGGGCACACAGTTCTTGACAAGTTTTGTAACTTACTAAACCGAATTGATTGCAATATAAAACTTCTTCGAAAGCTGTAAGAAAACACCGGCCTCACTTTTTCCGCAGAATCCCACACTTCGTATTATATGTTTCTCACACATACTCATCCCATCGTTACACGTAACTCGGAGCGTAATAAAACAAAAGTTAACTCGAGATATACGTTCGTCTGGAGGAAAAAACAACAACAACAAAGGGACCCACGAGTTGGTGTCTTGTTGTCAGTTTTTACGACACCCCATATACCGTTCCATTATGGGTTAGAAGGAACCGAACCCTCTTTTTACGTTGTCTTCGGTCTCGACTTTAACGGCGGATACGGAAACCCAGTTCTGTAACGACTTTCTACCTGAAGAATCCTTCCCGGGTTGATCGGGAAGTTGACCTTTCTTCGCAAGAAGAAAAGTCCGCGTTTTCCGCTGCTCTAGATTCAATTTTGTAGAGAGCTTCCGCTCGAGACGTTAAGCCTGCTCTCGAGAGAGAGAGATCAGCGGAGAGAGATCTATGAATTAATAAACTGAATATCAAGCGTCGAAGTGATACTCCGAAGTGCCGATATCTTGAGAATGCTTTCGGATCTTTCATTCGCAAAACTTGCAGAAATGAACTGATGGAGACTGTGGAACTACTGGTACGACTTGGAATCACTTCAAAGCTGCTACGATGTGGAATATTTTTCATAACAATAAGATGCGGATTGGTAAAAGAGCACTGGTATTTTTGGATATTTAAATGTATTTAAAATATTAGTAAGCTTTTCGAATGTTATCTTCATACAATTTGAACTCGCCCAGAAAGGTCTCAGAATTATTGTAGGACAGAAATCTCTAAACTTCTATCTAAACTTTCTTCAACATAAAAGAGTTTTACAAAGTTTCCTGATATATTAGCTTGATCTTAAATTTGTCAGATAAATAAAGCAGTTTTCCGCGTGGTTAGACATCTAAACCACATTTCCATGGAGAAATTAATTTTACGAGAAACCATCCGCCAAAACATTGTAATGACTATGGAGTGGAGTGTACCCCACCTTAACTTGACAATTTCCCTTCACTAGATTAATTTTGACGTCAAAAACACGAAAATGACTTCGGAGTTTGATTTAATGTAAGTAACAAATAGTTCGCCGGATTCTGAAGCTACTGCATCCACACAAAAGGAAGTAATTCCCAACCAGTGTTTTCGGATTCGGGGAGGTGTAAAATGAGAAGATACATAAAAATCAAGGTACCCCCAGGAACAATTACTCTTACTCGAAACACTCAACTCTGACACAATTCTTGTTTTGGTTCATTTCTATTTTTCTGCTGCGTCTCAAAAATATTCCAAAACTACAATGTATTAAATCTCTTTCATTTTGTCTATTACAATTACCAGCAATGTTCAATCGCAACGAAATTTGTCAAATCAATCTTTATCCCTAATAGCCCACAAATATTTTCAAAAAAGTCTTTCTGCCATTTTTAGGTATATCATATACTCATACGTTTCTAACACATAAATATCACATTCTCATAAAGGGTTTTTCATCTACTCTCCCACATAATATATGATCTCCCCGTCCAATGTTATAGAGATATCTCGCATGATTCCCTCGTCCTCAAAAACTCCATGCTTATTCCACACAAAAGGCATATAACTTAATGCATATTCGAGTTGAAATATTTCGTACGTTTCTCTCTAAAGCCCGTGATTTACTCACAGAGTTTACGTCAATTATTTGTTTTCATCCATTCTGTACACCACGAATTAAACAGTTCCCTGGTTATTTCCCCTCTATTTACTTTCATATGCCTTCATATCTCTCTTGTACATGTGTTTACGAATTATTGTATTTTATTCACTAGCCATAATATGGAACGAGGAAATAAATTCTACGAGAACAAACTGTGACGCCAAATTTTGAAAATCCTTATACAACCTAAAATGTTTTGAAAATCCTTCAACTATTAAAAAACAGAGCAGGGAATTATTTCCCGGATATATAAGTCAACATTTTTTTTTCCTTTTGGGATTGTTTGGCAGAAGAGGGGGGAAATGTTCTAGCCTCGGTTTCGGCCACAATGTAATCCGAATAAACGCAGTATAGTGAAGTTTGGGATTTGGTCTCCACGTCGACGAAATACCGAAGGGACTTTGACAAACGGGGCGAATGCAACCAGATAGGGAAAAGAGAGAGAGAGAGAGAGAGAGAGAACGGATACCAAATCTTATTCAAAGGCAATTACATTGCGTGAAATTTTTATGTAGCTTGCAACTTGATGCAGTATTTCCATGTAATCGGTCACGACAAACGAACGAATCATCGTGTCGTAGATGTTTGGAATTTTAGGGGAAATATTTTTGTAGCTTAAACAAGTTCTCAACGACACGATAATGTGATGCTTCACTGCGAAAAAAAAAGAACTCAATCAGATTAATACAAAATATCAACAACTGACAAATATCATGAAGGCAACAGATTCTACAATACTTTTATAGGTAGGGCTTATTGCTGGTCTACGAAAACAAGATGGATCAAATGTTGCGAAATTATGATAGGATGTATTTTCTAGTCCGGTCTTATTCAAATACGAAATGCCTTTGATATTCGTGAATGGGTTCGTATGTTTTTCACGTAACAGGAAGGTCGTGCAACACGAACAAGAAACTCAATATGTTTATGAATTGATATATGCGAAAATCATAGCTACAGGATTCTCAATTAAAACATATCCTATGTCCAGTGGTATAATTATCAACAAAAGTAACGTAATATTTTGTCTATTTTTGTCAGTTAAAGAACATGAGATTTAACGAACACATAAATAAAACAAGATGAAAATCATAAATTAATAGATATTTCTCGAGAGCTTTTGGCTCTCAAAATATACAAAACACGTGATGTAAATTCATACGTATTGTATGTGAAGCTGCAAAGAGGTGACGTAATTAAAAGCTACAAGGAGAATAAATTAACGCTCAGCGAGTAACAAAATACATTACGTTTACACTAATAACAATAATTTATACTCGAAGTCAAACAAAAGTTGTAACCTATACAAAACAGAAATAATAATAATAATAATTTAATCATAATGTTATGTCAGCGGTAAAAAGTTAAAAACTTACAGCTAACGTAATGCTTATATAAGTTAAATATAAGGGATTATCATTACCAACAGCAGGTTTAAGGAAAAGACATAAGATATAATAGTATTGTATATGTATATCGCAATATAATGGTCAATAACATTTACTGTTAAAGTAAGGGTAACAACATTTTTAGTAAATTTTTGTGACTATTAATTTGGACCTAATAATAATTTAATTGCTGATAAAATGTTTAAAAAATACTGTAATTGATACTTATGTTACACGGCAAATATGTCTGGTTCTTCACTTCAATTTGACACAGTCATCTTCATATTCTGATTAACTTCTTAAATAATAAGCATTTACTTGTATAAATACGAAACATACATAAAAGGACATGAAGTTAGTAATATGATAATCCTAACATTGCTCTGAAAAAAAATATTCTCAGTAATATTTCCATCACACGTTCAAACTTTAGTATGAAATGAAATATTACGTGATGAACTAAAAGCAAAACTGTAATAAAATACACATGAAATTTGAAACTTTTCAACTTTCTTAAAACGTTTTTTTTTTTACGTAAATGAAGCTTATCATTTACAAATTCTACTACAATTAACGTCCGTTATATTATCTAATGAAATAAACAATTAGAAATTTGCGACATTTTATGTACTTTGAATAAATGGTCGTAAGTTTAAAAAAAAAAATCATTTACAGTATCACGCATTAGACGAAAAATTATTTTCAAATCAAAATCACATTTCAATATACATTTGATTTTATTAAGGAACGAAATCAATGCAATTTTATTGTTTAACATGATACAACACTAACGAAAAAACGTTCTAATCGAGCTAATTTAGTTTCCTTTAATATAAAATTCACAGTAACGCAATGATTTAAGCGCTCACCGATCTACATCTTCGCGGAATCTAATTCTAGTACAGGACGCCCGATCTAGACCATCATTTAAAATAGCAGACTTATTATTGTGTAGTTAACCAAAACAATTATTTTTGGGTAGAGTGCATATAGGGAAAAACGAAATACACGAAGCTCTGTAATCTGCAAAATTCACTTACACGACTCACCGAAACTCATTCTTGTTAGTAACATTGTTAAGACAACAATCGCAGTAGCTCAACAGAACACAAACAATTTGACGATAATTACAAAACTAAATACATGCTCAGCCTTTTTAAAAGTTTTATAACGAATTGAGGAAAAAATAGAAGTACCGGAGAGAGAAACTCAATATCGTTTACCTCTTTGAGGGTAAATACTCGTGAAACGGTAGCTGCTAACAAATATTTGACCGAACAAGTCCTTTTATGCATGCTCCTTTTGCGAGCCACAGATATTACAGGCAGACACGAAAATACAAACACAACACCAAAACACTGAACAACATGTAAACAGCCAGATAGAGCGAGACAGAGAAGGGGAAGGAAAATATGAAAAAATACTTTGGTGCAGCTATACTTCCGATTTCCTAACACGAATCTTCATTTCTTATTTTGATTTAAGGAATTGTCTCATATGAAAATCTCACATCGAATTATGAATCACCAATAAATATTTGTTATCTCTCTACGTAGATTTTTAAACGTTACAAATACTGTTTTCTATGCTGTGGTCAAGTTATACGTGCATAAAAGCAGCAAATATTGTTGCACGTTGATGACTAATTATGCATAAAAAGTTGTCAAGAAATGGTACACGGTTCTTCTCATTTAGCAACATGTTCATTTTACAATACCGATCTTCGGTGTTGTCAATATAATACTACACAAAATAAAACAAACAAAAAAATAATTACAATTATATGTTGGAAATTACGAAAATTTTATTAAGAAAGGTCTGAACCTTGCGTTAACACATTTTTAAACATATCTATAAAAAATAGAATAAATATTTGTAGGAATCAGTAGATGTTAAAGTGAGATTAAACATGATATTTGAAGCCTCTTCCACATTCGTAGCATTGAATCATAGATATAACTGCATCATAGCACTAATGATAGGGACACAAGTTCCCAGTGCGACGACGGCTGGAGACCGCGGTCAGCCCGCCTCGGCGGGGAGCCTGCAGGCAGATGACGGCAGCGTTAGTGGAACGCACTAGCAGAGGCAGACACACAGACAGACAGACAGACAGACAGAGCAGAGTATAGTATATAAACATTGGCAGTGGCAGCGGCACTTCAGATGTGGTAGCCCAGGGGGGCGCACAAGGAGAGAGAATGGCAAGGAAAGAAAACTCAGAAATTAAGGTGCAGCGCAAAAGCGTGGAACGAGATACCTAAAAAGAAAGAAAGAAAAAAGAAGAAAGAAAAACAAGTACTTAAACACAAATGAGAATCTATTTTGAGGTGAAGATCGAAAGAATGTGATAATTCACATAAATCAGACCAACGATAAATGCAGTCTCACTAGCTAAAAATCTGAAAACAACAGACCATCATGATCATAATTACATAGCCCTAAGATCTTTTAGGCGTAGAGCACCAATATCACAACTTGCCGTAACGATCATTAAGTTAATAATTATGTGGATATTAATTAAGATAGTAATTATACAAATAATAAGAAAATGGGACACATCACTCAACAAAGAATACAATGGAAACATTCCTTATACGTAAAAAAATGACAAACATAGATGGAAGGAAACTACGATATTCGAGAGGTCAGAGAATGATATTCCGTGAAAGTAAAACTTTCACATGACATTCGGAGGGTCGAATAACTTTCTTATTCATTTTATGGGGGATTTTATAATTTTTTGCTAATTATTTTAACACGATTGTGAGATTTAATTTTGTTCTTTACTGCGTCTTTCAAAACATAAAATATTAACCTTTGCAAACTTGGCACTTCAGTGACAAATGACCCGCACAGAAGTAATGGGAAAGTCTACTTTTTATTTGGATATTTTATAATGCTCATCTGCCAGACGCAAAACCAAATGTGCAGTGTCCTTAAATTCACCCAAACTCCCTCTTTTCTCTCACGTCACTCGTACCGTCCCACAAGCAACCCCTGACCTTT